>JABWTJ010000272.1:119986-142333 GCA_016801875.1 Solanum sitiens | reverse complement strand
CCGGGCTTTTGGTGTTCTACTTTTACCTGTTGACAGTTTGGACACTGAGCCACGAATTCTGCAATGTTCTTCTTCATGTTCCCCCACCAATACATTTCTTTCAAGTCATGATACATTTTAGTTGACCCCGGATGAACAGAGTAACTTGAATTATGTGCTTCCATCATGATCCTCTTTCTTAGTTCATCTATATTAGGTACACACAATCTGTTTTGACATCGAAGTACTCCGTCTTGCTTAAGCTCAAACGCCTTTGTCATACCATGTAGTACATTCTCTTTAAGTTGTAAAAGAATTGGATCAGTGTACTGCTTCTCTTTCACTTCCACTATTAATGAGGATTCTGCCGCATTTTGCACAATTACCCCTTCGTCTTGAGATTCAAGAAGGCGAACGCCCAAGTTCGCTAGTTGGGATAGATCCTTAGTCATTCCTTGTCTTTCCACAGACTTCCCATAAGTGCTTGGCATTATTTTACGGCTCAAAGCATCAGCTACTACATTAGCTTTCCCGGGATGATATAAGATGTTAATGTCATAATCTTTTAATAGCTCCAGCCACCTTCGCTGCACCAAATTTAAGTCCTTCTGCTTAAAGATATATTGCAAGCTTTTGTGATCAGTGTATATGTCAACATGAACTCCATACAAGTAGTGGCGCCATATCTTCAAAGCAAACACAACTGCTGCTAGCTCTAGATCATGGGTTGGATAATTTTTCTCACGTGGCCGCAGCTGCCTTGAGCCATAGCTATAAGTTTACCATTCTGAATCAATACACAACCTAAGCCCACTCCCGAAGCATCATAGTACACTACATAGCCTTCTGTACCTTCTGGAAGTACCAACACAGGTGTAGAAGTTAATTTACTCTTCAGCTCTTGGAAGCTTCTTTCACACTCATCGCTCCACTGAAACTTGGTTTCTTTGTGTGTTAGCTTTTTTAAGGGTGCAGCCATGGAAGAGAATCCTTCAACAAACCTTCTGTAATAACCTGCCAATCCAAGAAAACTACGGATCTCCGTAGGCGTTGTAGGTCTTGGCCAGTTTTTCAAGACTTCTATTTTCCGGTTATCAACCCTTATTCCTTCCTCGGATACGATATGACCTAGGAATGCCACAGATTTCAACCAGAACTCACATTTAGAGAACTTTGCATACAATTTACGATCACGGAGAATTTGTAAAACCTGTCGCAAGTGATTAGCATGATCCTCTTCCGATCTTGAATACACCAAAATGTCATCTATGAACACTATCACAAACACATCTAAGAATGGCTTGAACACCCTATTCATCAAATCCATAAAAGCTGCTGGTGCATTTGTTAGCCCGAATGACATGACTAAAAACTCAAAATGACCATACCGTGTTCGGAAAGCTGTCTTAGGTATATCTTTGTCCTTGACCCTCACTTGGTGATAACCTGACCTTTGGTCGATCTTTGAAAAACACCTAGCACCTTGTAATTGATCAAACAGATCATCAATTCTAGGGAGGGGATATCTGTTCTTAATTGTCACCTTATTCAACTGCCGGTAGTCGATACACATTCTTAATGAGCCATCTTTTTTTCGTACAAATAAAACTGGTGCTCCCCATGGAGACACACTAGGCCTTATGAATCCTTTTTGTAATAAGTCTTTTAACTGCTCCTTCAACTCTCGTAATTCTGCCGGAGCCATTCTATACGGAGGAATTGAGATAGGTTGAGTATCTGAAAGCATATCAATACCGAACTCTACTTCTCGTTCTGGAGGCAAACCTGGAAGATCTTCAGGAAACACATCTAGAAATTCATTTACCACCGTAATGGATTGAAGGGTTGGTAGCTCTACATCTACATTTTTCACTCTAACCAGATGGCATATGTATCCTTTGGAAATCATCTTCTTTGCCTTAAGATAAGAAATAAATTTACCTCTTGGCATCCCAATATTACCTTTCCATTCGAGGACTACCTCTTTTGGAAACTGAAAATGCACTATCTTAGTTCGGCAATCTACCGTGGCATAACAAGAAGCTAACCAATCCATACCCATTATAACATCAAAATCTACCATGTCTAGCTCAACAAGGTCAGCCAATGTATCGCGATCACAAACAGTTACAATGCAATTACGATAAACTCTCCTAGCTATAATAGATTCACCAATCGGTGTAGACACTTCAAAGGCTTCGCTAATAATTCTGGTGTTCTTTTGAACTTTCCAGCAATCAATGGTGTAACATATGATAGTGTAGACCCCGGATCTATTAATGCGTATACAATATGTGAAAAGATGGACAATGTACCTGTAACCACATCCGGCGACGCTTCTAAATTTTGTCGATCCCCTAGTGCATATGTGCGATTCTGACCTCCACTGGAACTAGCTGCTCCCCTAGCTCCTCTACCATGACCTGTAGGCATATGTAGTCCCCTACCTAAAGAAGGGGTTGATGAAGTCGACGCAACAACTGATCTAGTTGGTTGTGCAACACCACCCACTCCCCTATGAGGGCAGTTTCTCATCATATGCCCTGGTGTGCCACACCAAAAACAAACATCCGTACCAAACCTGCATGCACCTAGATGATTCCTTCCACATTGTTTACAAGGCTGTCGTGGAGGCCTTGATTGGCTCGTACTTCCTTGCTCTTGATGACTGCCTTGGCTTTCACTTCTTTGCCAAAACTGATTGCCTCTAAACCCTTGGAACCGTGGTGGAGCACTAGCTGTAGAGTAGAAAGATGATGGCCTAGGTGGTTTGTTAGAGAACCGAGGCCTAAACTCACCTTGGGATGGTGTAAACTGCCCCATTGATCTGGCCCTCTTAGAATGCCCTGTTTCCAACTCTTGTGTTCTTCTTCTTTGCCTTTGATCCTCCAATTTTTGTGCAAAAGCCTGCATCCTTGCTATATCCATATCTTTATTCAACGAAGCAATTGTACAGTCTCTAACCAGATATGAATCTAATCTGTCCACAAAACGATGAACTCTATCGTCCATAGTAGCTACTACATTAGGAGCATACCTGGCCAAGGAATTAAATTTGAGACTATACTCCCTCACACTCATATTTCCTTGGTGAAGATTTAAGAACTGATCTGCACGGGCCTCTCGGATCTCCAATGGCAGATAATGATCAAGGAATGCCTTTTTGAACTCTTTCCACATAGCTGAAGGTGCATTTATTCCCCTAAATTGCTTCCAAGCTTCATACCACAATATAGACACACCCTTTAATCTAAATGCAGCTAGCTCAAGTGCTTCTTTACCACTTACATGCATAATATCCAAAGTCCGTTGGATTTGATCTATAAAGTCTTGGGGATCTTTATTAGGATCTGACCCGCTAAATGATGGAGGGTCCAAGTTAAGAAAATCACGTATCCGTGTTCCAGCTGATCTATCTATGCCACTAGTACCTGCAACTGGACCTTCTTGCCTTTGGCCATGACCAACAACTATACGAGTCAATAATTGGACTGCATTCCTCAAATCTTGCTCGGTAGCATTAATAGGGGGTTCCTGAGGTTCATCTTCCCTCCTTAGTTCTTCAGGAGATGGAGGCGTCGAGGAAGTCTGCGATAGAGACTCATCTTGAGCCCCACTTTGAACCGCTTGACTTGGTGGTGGTTGGCTAGTCCCTTCTTGGGCAGCCACATCTACTCGTTTACCAGTACTTTTACTCCTTCTCGTAATCGGCATCTTTGCTATAATAAAACAATTGGGAAATTAGATATGATTCACCTACAACACTGGTTCTATCGCACGATCTAAGAAATGAAAGAAATGAGACAACTCCTATATGTCCTGTAGCCTCCTGTTTATAGATGTGGTGCACAACACATCCATAAGCAAGACTCTACACAGACACGGCTTTGTAGACTCCCTAGGATGACCTGCTCTGATACCACTTTTGTCACGCCTCAAAATCCATTAAGACGGACAGGCACCCGATGCCCTAAAGGTCCGAGAGAACCAACCTGCAACCTGTTCTTACTGAGCATCTACTATAACAATTGAGACAAGTTAACTTAGGATGCAGCGATACAAAACAACGTAAGTAGGTCCAAAATTTATGTACAATACTTGGCCGTCGTGGCCACAACTCCTTAAGACACAACTGAACCATGTACATATATCTACAAAGTCTCTAAAAGATAGAAGACTAGAGTAGGTCGGGACAGACCCCGCCTTACCCTTAACTATGATACAATACCAAATGAATTTACCAAGGACTCAATAAAGCTCCGAATCAACTTGGAGCTCACCAAAAGTAGCAGAATTTCAAGTGCTCCTATTGAGGAGGTCTACTAGCTGGAGTACCTGAACCTGCAGCATGAAATGCAGTGTCCCCAATACGGGACGTCAGTACGAAAAATGTACTGAATATGTAAGGCAAATAGTATATGTAATACAAGACTCAAATGAAATCAAGTAGCAACATATAAGTGCATAGATTAGGAGAGAAGACCACCTTTACTTACTCTTGTGGAATCGAGTAAGCTACATTCTTTTCTTTACCTTTTTGTATGTTATAATCTTTGTGGGGCATGTGATACAAGTGACCAGCTGATCAGTGGTAGAAGAGGATGACCCATGCTAGGCGTATTAACCCCTGGGATGCGGTCCTCATAATTACACAACTTGGGATCGGCCCATGCTAGGCTTTTGCCCCTGAGCTGCCACCCTTATACCAATAGGGATCGGCCCATGCTAGGCTTTCGCCCTTGAGATGCCACCCTTAATTATATAGCTTTCTTCACTTAGATTCTTTAATCTTTGAGATTGTTGTTAATCAGTTCATAACACTTTTGAGATGTTGATTTGGTGATCATAATCATCTTGGAGATATGAAAATACGGAACAATAGTGGAATACATGAAAATAATACTTTGAGGCAGTAACAGTGACATAAGGAGCTATGAAACATCAACACCTTACTTTAAGACCTTAATGGCACAATTGACTTCAATTGGGTTAGGAAGGATTAATAAACTTTCTTTTGCAAATACCATTTCTATAACAGCACAAGGGGAAATTACACAAGTACAGAGTAGTGAACATATAATGAAGTAGTTCCATGTACTTAGATTGGAGAAAGAAATATTGTTAGCTATTTGGAGATAGTACGTTGCCACTATGCTTCCTTTTCTAGAAATAGACCTTATGGGAATCACTTCATTGATATTAATTGCAGGTGCCAGATTTCATGCCAAAAGGATATAGAATCGAATAGCCTTACATACCTTATTTTTCTGACCAATACCACTATCACGATTCAGCCTTCCTTATTGGGTGCTAATCTACAACATAAGTCATGATTAAGCTAATATCAGCAGCTAATCACAATAAGGTCCTCCAAAACAGTAGCTAAAATATTTGATGGAAAACAGGCCCAAACAACCCTTACATAAATGGTGAACCACCACACCCTTCCTCTACACATTAATACAACTTCATACATCATCTCCCAAGCTACCCAAACAGCCCTCAACAACAATATTCATAAGGCAGCCACTATCAATATCAAATCTTTCAGCATAATAGGAGAATATTGACTCAAAGATTTATCACAATCCATGAATTCTTGATAAACATATACAAAAATCTCCACTCCAAACATTATCAAAGAGAGGAAAACAAATGGGTTGAAGTCTTACCTTAATTCTGAAAATTTATCCTCTATACTTGTACTTCAAGAATTCAAACTCTCCTTCAAACTCTTACTTGAAAAATTAGACAGCACTCAAGAACTCTAAGGTGTCTTAGGGCTGATAATTGAAGCCAAGAGAGACCAAGAAAGAACTTAGGAAATCTGAAACTTTTGCAAGTTCAAAATGGAGAATAAGACTTGATCCTTATCCTTTGAAAAAGGAGGCATTATGGCCGACACTCTTGACCAATTTTTGGCCATATAATGTCAAGTAGGTGCCCCACCTGCTTGTCCTTTTAACTTGCGCCTTTTTGGACTTAATATTATTGGACCTTGGCTGTCCATTTTTCCTTTGTTCTTTTAATCAGCTTGGGACAGATTAGTGCAAGTAGGTGGTACACACTTGGCCCAATAACATGGTAAAACAAATCTTAGGAGGTCATGCACTTACCTAGTTTTACTTGGGCTTTATCCATAATGGGCCAATTGGCAGATTTGGCTGCTGGGCCTTCTTTCATTCACAATTTTCTTTAATAGGTTTGGGCTTCAAATGAGCCCCTAAATATAAGCCTAAATCTGGTCAATCAAACATGGGCCCTTTAACTATAATATAGATCAAGTAGGTGATGCAGCTGCTAGCTCAATTACCATCTTACTATAATTACTTAAATACTTTCCATCGGAGATAACTTGCAATACATATGCTAAAACGTGCAAGGCATTACATCACCTTCCAAGCTAGTTTAAACCAACACTAATCACATAAGAAACATGATCCCTCTCCTACACTATAAGTCTATGTCAAGTATAACATGAATAGAACTACCACATACAAAAATACAGGCCGTTACACCAAATTTAAGACTTTCCAAGGGCCCACAAATTAACCATCTATTTTCTTCATCAACACATAAACTAAATATTTTTCACAAAGCAAAGTGAAGAATCATTTGAAAAATTTGTTCATTACATTCGGACTACGATTTTGCTCAAATCTGAAAAATTTTTGATCGTGAATAGCTTGTCTAGATGTTCTTACCAGCTTGAAGACCAAAATTTTCTCCAAATATGATTTCTTTTATTTTTCGCTGTTCTAGTCTTGTTGGTGAACATGATAGAACAAATTGCATCACTTCAGAAGATGGTGTCTTAAAGCTTCAAAACATTGAAAGGGTTTGGTTGAAATAGAGTTTCTCAGGTAAAAACATAATCTTTAAAATTCCAAATTTATGGCATCTGGGTATATTTTTCTGATATTCTTGTGTTGTTGAGATGATTTTTTATTGAGTTTTCGTAGTCTAGCTCGTTTTTGTACCACCCATATCAGTTAATTCTTTGCCCCATTTTTCTTGTTTAGATTTGTTAGTTTCCCTTAAACCCACTGCACTCAAAGATTACAGAAGAAAAAGAACAGCAAAAATTTATTCCTCAGAAGTCTAAATTTATGGAGTCTGGCTAATATTCTTGTGTTCTATTAAAGTTTGTCTTTTCTCTGGTTCAATAGCCCTAAAATGAATGACACATTTTAGGTAAGGTTTTCAATGTTGAAGTGTCAAAGGTGTTGTCTTTATACTACTATGTTTCTCTAACTATAAATTATGTCATTGGGTATGAACAAAAATTTTAAATGTTTGAGTAAAGGCTCTTTCTTGATGCGTGTAGAACTTCAATTTTTAGGTTGGGATTGTGGCGTAGTGGAAACAAAATGAGCTCAATTGGATCGGAGTGTTATAACTTATTGAAAATGTTGTTTACAAAGTGAACCTGTTCCTGATAGAATTTATTCATATCAATTAGTTCGTTAGATTTCCTTAATCGCTAAACATATTTTTATTGACATTAGTTCTTTGGTTAAATAAAGTTCTATGTTGTTTCAACACTTCAAAACTTTGTCAATTTTGCTTCAGACAGAACTGTCCTTGATTTATCATCCAGCTTCATCGACTCTATGGTAGGTAGTTTTTGAAATATTCTTCAAGTTTCAACATTTATTGAAATTTACCTACGTTCTCACCCTTTTGTAATAATGTGTGTGAGGGAGAGGATTGTTCTCTATGTAATATCTACGGTCACACTCGTTTGTATTTCTACTATGTTAAATTGCGAATAAGATAGTGCAACTTCATGCTTTATATTAGTATAAATTAATTATATGTACCACAAAAGACAGACACCCGCAAATTTATAATTGAATTTCATCCACTTTGTCATATTTACTACTGCTATTCTCTCCCTTTTGATAAATTCTTGGTTTGAGGGATAATTAAGATGAGCTTGAATCTCATGTAGCCTTTCCCTTGCTGCTGCAGTTCTGTTGTCCAAGCTACCTCCTTGATGTTGTAGTAGATTTTGTGGTTCTTTGCATAATTCAATCTAGTCCAGAGTCCAATCATGTTTGTCCCCTGAACTGGTTGCTGCCATCTATGTTCTACAATCACCAGAAATTTTTCATCCTTAGTTAAAATGTTGATGAACCTGAAAGACATTCTTCTCCAAGGCTATAGTTGTGGTGATTTCCATATGGATTGGGAAGTTATCTTAGAAGTGTTTTTCCTCGAATTGAGCTGTAATGTGACCATATTGTGAAATGCATTCCTTGTTACATAATGCCCTGTATATTTTGCTCCAAATATTCCTATTAATCCAAGTAAATACTATTTTGGTTGCTTACATATCAGTAGGATTAGAGTATCAATTACTTGTTGGAAATCTCTACTCTCACTTTCGTTTATTGGTTGGTTGTCCTCATTTTCTATCCTCAAATGATAATGGAGAGTTGAAGTTTCACATATGCACCATGGGGTAGTTAGGTTAGCACCCAACCTCATCATACAATCCTATAAGTCTGTTCTCTCTTACAGGTTATTACTTCCATATACCATTGTTATATCACAGTTGAAGTTTGTTCTTCTGTCTACCACTGTATAATGGATGCACTTGCCATGTGTTGCTTGAACAGTAACCTCCACCTCAGTTGCCTGAACAGACACTAATGATAAGCTTCATAGACATTGTTGTTGAATTTTTGTTTTCTCATTCATGTGAATTCCATTTTGGTCGTGACCATCTAGAAATGTTAGTTTACATGTTGCTTCTTGATTTTCTAAGGTTTTTCAGTTTTGATTGCCTTCATTCTCAAGACAGGTTGAACGTGATACTAGTTAAGTTCATATTGTTGTAGTTGTTTATAAAATCTACTGTTGCATATTGGTCAAGTTCAGATAAGCATTCTCTGTTCTGTTCGTTGTTAGTCACATCGTACATCAGATATTTGAACATGTGCAAGAAAAGAAAGAGCAAGGGAGTGAATATGTTCACTGTCAAAACTTAGGAATCTGCTCATATACCATCAAAGAAGAACAAAAACTTACAGTCTTGAAGAGAATTAAAAACTTATGGAACCTAGGCTTTTTAGTCTTCTTGAGTTCTATTTAAAAAGGTAATAAAAATCATACATCCAATCTATTAAATGTGGGCAGCATATAGGTTCATCAGAAAGTGAACCTAGGCTTCTTTGTCTTCTTGAGTTCTGTTTATCTCCCCGTTCTTAGTCGTCTTGAGTTTCTAGTTGTTGCGCTTGCCTTAACCTTGGTTTATTTAATTGTTAATCACCATAAAATTCTGATGTTTTAGAATTCTTTTATATTTATGGATTAGCTATTTATGATTTTGGAGACTGCAGTGTTGAGGGCGGTTTTAATCTAATAGATACAAAGAAAGTACTTTTAATCCATTTATGATATGTTAAGACCATTTTGATCCTTTTCTATTTACCTATTAAAGTTTTTCCCTGGACCCTTAACTAATTCTTGCATTGCTACAAATACGATATCTTTACAACTTTATAATGTATTATTTTTCCGGATGCTAATTTGAAGGCTCAAGGTCATATGTTGATTTGCAATTAAGCCAATATACTGATTTCACAGCTTTGTTGTGTTGTACAAACATGTTGAAAATGATATTATGCATTGTTGAATTTCCCATGCTTTTCCAAAGTAAATCAGATGTGTAATGTTGGCGTAGTTGGTTCGAACTTAAAAGTATTATGATCTTCCATTCTGCATACATGGTTCATTGTACAACTTTTCCCTCATTGTATTTATGTGGAGCACATGAATTCAATAACTTTTGTCAACCTCGTATATGAAAATTATTAAATAATTATATGACTATGAACTCAGTTCTTATTTTGTATGAACTTTTAATCTCTTGTAAGAACTCATAAATTTCAAATCATGTATCCTCATATGAGGTAAGACTATAGTTGTGATTTGTATAACAAATTTTGACAGGTGCATGTTGGAACACTTGAAATCTTATGTTACTTGAGTTCATTTGCAGATCATGTGAAATTAGAAGAAAAGAAGGAAGATCTAGGTGAGATTTTAAACGGGGATCGACTCGTGAGTGGTACTTATGCACTCGATTACTTATTCATGATGGAGCTTGTCAGGGTGTTGTATCCTTAAAATAGAGGAGCTCTATTCACTGCCCTGATTGTTAAATATGTACTCACATCTGGCATTGCCGGATACACATCAACCTCTTTCTATGCAAGCTTAAGGAACTAATACGTTAATTGCAGTAATATTCTAATAAATTCTGAGATATTTTGTCATCTAGACTCTAAACTTGTTGAATAGTTTGAGATATCACTATAATATAAACCTAGGTGTATCATACATTTTTGTTATCATAGTTGATTAAGCATAAACTACTTGCTTGAAAGAGAGTAAACGACAAGGTTCAAATCCTGGGTTGAGATTACTGTTGTGGAACTCGAGATAAAGGGGAACCTAGTATGTTGTCTACGAGTTTAGCAGACCCGGTAACTTTTGTTCAAATCTCTTGTATTTCTGCAGGTGGCGTAGCACGTACTCGGTAAAATAGTCAATAGGGTGCAAATTGTTCCAGACAACATTGTTATATTTAAGAAACCCATCTGAATACTAGTCTCACACATATGTATGCTTCCACATGAAGAGGTTTAATGCAATGAGATCTAGAGGGCTATACAGAACACGATGGGTTTAGACGTCCACGTAAGAATATTTGACCTCTTTTATTCTCACTTTCATCTTCTTTAAATGTAACCAATTTTTTCTTTCCTGTAGTTTGTTACTCGTTATTGTAACTCAAGTTATACTTACAAGAACAACATCCAAAAGGTGGATTTTTGGTATATTGAACATGATTTATTTTCTCACTCGTATCCCTTTTTTTCTGGTTCTTCTTTGTTTCTAGTTGGTTTATTTTATTGTCTGGAAAACATTTTTCTACATGTACACTAATTGTTGCTGTAGTTTTTCAAATGTTTTTTTTCCTACTTCGTAGTTGCTTTAACCTTTTACTGATTAGAATTTGATTCCTACTCTATGAAAGGTGGTTGCTGATGGTAAATTTTGTTAGTTGGAAAGAAGGTTTCTCTGCTTTAACATGCTTTAACATTTTGATCCCTTGTATGTTTTTGAGAGCTTTGCTGTGAATTTATTGTTATGACTCTATTTTAGATTTGTTAGTTTGTAGAGCTTTACTGTTATGACTCGATTTTAGATTTGTATTACGGAGAACTTCGGCTTATGGTTGCTCTACTATGAATTTTTTGTTATGAATTTGTTTGGTTTACTGTGAATTTGAGCATATTAAATAGACATGATTTATTTCACTAACTTATAATTTTATTTTGAATGTGCAGGAAAATGTCAGTAATTAAATTTGAATTGCATATGGAAAAAAGTAAAATTGATCTATTGTAGTGAACGATGAAGAACTTTTGTACTATTGTCATAAACGTTTGAATGCATTTGGTTTTCTTATAATTTATTGATTTTAGAGATCTTTAAGCAATCACTTTCAAAGTTTTGGTTGTACAAGACATGTTTGTCAAAGTTTATTTGAAATATATAGCTTCGATTTAACTATTAGTTAATTTTGTCTTTTAGGTCATTTATGTATGTAATTATGTGATTATATATTGAATATATGCAATTCAAATGTATTGATATAGGATGTCCAATGTTAAAGTTATGCTTTATAAGTGTTGCTCTAGATGAGATATAAAGTTACACTTTATAGTTGTTGCTCTAGATGAGATATAAAGTAACATTTTATAAGTGTTGCTATAGATGACATATAAGGTTACACTTTATAAGTGTTGCTCTAGAAGACATATAAAAGACAACACTTTATAAGTGTTGCTCTAGATGACATATAAAAGGCAACACTTTTGAAGTGTAACTAATTACACTGCAAAGGCAACGCTTTTAAGTGTAGTATATTAAAAAATAGGTGTCGCTAATGCATCACAACAAAGTGTGCCCTTATACCTCTTTGGATACGCTTTATAAGTATATCCAAAGATGGCGACATATAAAAAGTGGTGCCTAATATCAAAGGTTACGTTCTTTAGGCCACCCCCTAAAAAGTGTTGCTTAAAGTCCAAAAGTGTAGCCTTTTATCAAAGGACACACTTTTTGCTAGTTTAGGCTACACTTTAGTGGGGTGGCCGTAGGCCTAAAATGGTTTAGTGAGTTCTCACATGATTTAGGTTGATGAACTTTCATCTATGACCTATGATATAACCATATGAGGAGTCAATCTCCTAAAGTCTAATTTTATAAAGTAATGTTGATAAAGGCTTTCAATAAAGAGAACTTACTTTAGCACCAACTGAACTTAGATGAGGGGTGTCCCTTGCCAATGTGGGAAGGATTGTTCACCATAGTCCTAAAGAGGTCGATAACAACAATGCCTCAATAGGCATAAAGAGGGTTTCCATAAGTGGATAACTACAATGCCTCAATAGGCATAAAGAGGGTTTCCATATATACCTGCAAGTTCCATAAACTATGCTTGCCCCATAGGGTCTAGCAAGTGATATCACCTAATATGCTAGCATGATGTTAATGTTCTACTTTGGCAAAGTAGAGCACCTTCCCTTGGTGTAAGTCTCTAAAACACCAAATTCCATGTTTAGCACCCATGGCCTTAGTCTCGGTTACAACTATTATTTCCCTAAAGTAAAATGGACAATGGAAATAAAGTAAGGACCCTAACTAGAATAACCTAGGGTTAGGGGTCTATATATTTGACCTTGTTGAAGTCTATTGTTGATTGGATATTCTTGTGTATCATGACCCCTACTTATGAACCTCTACATGAATGTGTGGTCTTAAGCATGATTAGGATTCTAGATTCAATGATGAAGATGTCTTGTCTCCTATGTTATAATATTGTTGTGTATGGTCTATAGTTCCTATTACTCTACATGTGAGTTGTCTATGGTTTAAGGGACTTGAGTATGTATTGTGACCTTTGTAAGGTGGCTGCCTCAATGTTAGGATTGTTGCCATTATGTGATCATGTTATCCAATGTACACACACACCTCATGCATGACTATAAGTAGCATGGACTCAAGGTAGCTAATGAAAGGATAGTTCTCATATACACCTAATGTGTAGCTACTATGTGTGTGAAGAATATGTTCATTAAAGTATGATAATGTATCTTAACTAGGATGACTTGATAGGTGTACTAGTATGGACAAGGATATGGGACCTAGTCTATGCATTGTACATGTGTGCCTTGATAGGATGAATCCTAGGTTGACACTCTATGTACATGAATATGAATGCATTATTAAGCTATGAACATGAATGTAAATGATATGATGAAGTATGCATATGTGTAGTATCTAAATATGCTTATGTGAATGGTCTTCTCATGTTAGTAGTACACATACACACACATGAAGGCACATAATAAAGCATGTATGATAATCTAGTAAAGAGGGAGTCTCTTGAAAGGTATTCTCAATTGTACTCTAAACTAGATATTGCTTGAATATGCTATGTCTATGTGAAAGGTTTTCTCACATGATTTAGTTTAATGAAAGGATATTATCATCTATAACCTATGAGCTAAGCATATGAAGAGTTAAAATTCCTAAAGCCATTTTTATGAAGTAAAGTTAATAAAGACTTTTAAATAAAGGGAAGTTACCTTAGGAACGAGTGAACTTGATTATGAGGGGTGCCCTTTCCCAACGTGGGAAATCTTCTTCACCATAGTCCTCACAAGGTGGATAACTACCTAATTGGCGTAAAGAGGGTTTCCATATATACCTCCAAGTTTCCATAACTATGTTTCCCCATAGGATCTAGCAAGTGATATCATCTAATATGCTAGTATGATTCTCATGTCTTACCTTGTCAAGTAATATACCCTGTTTTGGTATGAGGGGATGACACCAAACTCCATAACAAACCATATATCATTTCATCTTAAACATTATCTCACAATCACATAGTCGAGACATTTCAATTCAACATCATACCAACACCTACTTAAGCTAATCAAAAGTAATGCTTCAATTGAACTAAATCATCAATCAATCAGAAGCCATCATAATTGAAGTAAAGGTTAGGATCATAAAGACTTACTCAATATCCTTCAATAGCCATCATCATGGTCTTACCATCAATCAACATATTATATCCAACAATAGGTGTAGTAACATAAATCAATAGTAATTAGCACAAGAACTAGGTTAATTGCATTATCACTATCCAATTAACATCAATTCATAACCTAGGGTTAGGGGAAATAGGGTTCATCATGAGTTAATAAAGAATTTGATCCAATACCAACAATACCATACCCTATTTAATCCATACATGAATTAGAATAGATAAAACAAGTCTAATGATCAATCCATACTTCAATCCCCATCAATTTACAATCAAAATCAAAGATTTGGGGAAATTGGGGAAGGGACATGATCCTCATGACATTCAATCAATTAACATAAATTAACCAACAATCTATACTCAATTAGTCATAAGTAATCACAATTAATCAAAATCAATCAACAATTTGAAGTTTAGAAGAAAACCCATTATAATCGGAAAACCCTTGGAATTGGATAATTTAGAAATCAAATTTGAAAGGACCTCTTGGGGGAAGGATTCCCAAGAATGAAGAACCCATACCATCATGAAGATCAATCCACAAAATTGAAGTGAAATCCTACAGAAATTGGTCTTCTTCTTCAAGCTTTGTTCTTCCTTCAATGGGGATTTGGGGAGAGAAAAAGTAGAGAGAGATGAGAGCTTTTGGGTTTGTTTTGGAAATTGGGATTAGGTGAGTGAAGACTTAAAACTGACCCTTAGGCTATATATAATCACCCCCTATATTACCCAAAAAAAACCTCATATAATTGGGTCTTTTTGTGAAGTCAAAATGCTTAAAATACGATTTCAACAACCTTAGTCATAAATCACTTAGTTCATATCATAGGGAAACCACCCTCATAACCCCTTCACAAGTTTACTTGTGCAATGTACACATGGAGTCCCATACCCCCACATATACTAAGCAAACTCATTTAGAAGCCACAACTGTAATTCACATGCATAGTCATAATTCATACCTTAACATAACAAAGTAACTTAACATCCATTCATACAAGTCATATATAACATAAGTCTTTACTTCATAAAGGTCTCCAATCCTATCCTTTCTTGAAGTCATCTAGTGCAAAGTATAGGTAGGGTCCATAGTCCTCCCATACCAAGTACACTTCTCAAGGAATTTAGATTAGAGTTCATATTCTTATCTTAGTTAATTATTAACCTTCGGGAGACATAGACATAACCGACATAGACCATGTGAGCTACATGGAATCCAGTGTTCTACTCCCACACTGAAAAGAGAGGGTTAACACTTGCCTAAGGTGCAACCATTCGTACATAGATTATCTAGGTGGATCCACTAGGCTAGAGTCCTATGTGGGCACATAGTTAAGGGACAAGGAGATTGCTTCTAGAAACCTTCACCACTAATCGTGAATATTTCCATCTCATGAGAGAACATATACTTTGGGAATCAAAACTACTAGTCGTGAAGAAACCCATGTGGGAAGCCGTACTTACTATCGTGAGACCTCCATCTCATTTACATGCCCTTTCGGTGCTAAGCAATAACTCTCTTTTTAAACATCATTAAGCCTTTAGATAACATTAGTTCATAAAGAATATGTCTTAGGGACTTACTCCCTCATATATCATATAGATCAAAGGTATCTAGGATGAGAATTCTACATTCACCATAGAACCTACATTATGTGAGAATGTCCTTTCACATAATCATATCATATTCATACATGCATGTGTGTGTACATATATGTGAGATCTACATTCACATTAAAACATTTAGGATATGTTCATAACTTCATAAATCATATACTTTACATGCATAGAAATAGGTAATGATGCATTGGAGAACTATCCTTTCCTTAGTCATCATGAACCTATACTACTCATAAGTATGCATGAAGTGTGTGTGTACATTGGTCAACATGATCACATAATGGCTATGACATAGTATTGAGGAAACCACCCTCTAACGACCACAACACATGTACAACATTCTTCAAGTCTTAAGTCATACAAACATATAGAATATTAAGGACTATAGACTACACACACTCACATTACATCGTAGGAGACAAGTACATATTCAACATTAGAATATAAGACTCCTAGCATACTTTGATCACACATTCATATAGGGTTAATATGGGTAGGAATCATGCTACAAAGATATTCATTATCATAAGCCATATAGACCACACCTAACCCTAACATGATCATCACACACATACATATAACATCATCTCCATACCTAGATTAAAAAAGTAGTGTCGAAGACTATACACATAACATCACATAACATCAATTTACTTAGACATGATATTAGAATCAAGGCTAAATCCTTCAACTTCCTAACATAGAAATCACGATATCTATTCGTATTGCATCTAATTCCTTCAAGGCCATGATCATAACACATAAACATATACAAAAATGTAAACACCGCCACCATAGATGGACCATAACAATCAATACAATTCAATGTACATTCTAGGCTAATTAGAAGAAATAGGCCAACTTACCAAATCTCCAAGCTAATGATCATCTTTTATCATTCCTCCACAATTCATATTCAATTGATATAGAATGTAATAGAAATAAGCAATTCAATACAATTTAATCACAATTCTAAAAACATCAAGTCAATATCACAAGACCCACATTATATGCTAGTTTGAGAAATTAGGAGGATCATGGGTTCTTCATAAAATTGGCTAGAAATTTATCACAAATTCAGTAAATAAACATATATTCATCATTAGAATGCTTTTGAAATCACGTTAACAATGAACCCGTGGCTAGATTGAAAAGTAGAATTTTTGACTTAGAATTCATATTTTGAAAACCTTTGAAAGTACTCCATATATGAATGGTTATCTATGGATGAAGGATAACCATACTTATACATTAAAAAGCCCATGAGAATATGAGAAGAAAGCTCCAAGAATCAAACTCCATAGCTTGTTCTTGAGCTTGGTCATCAATGGACGTTTTGGGGTTTTTGGAAGAGAAGAAAACTTTGGGAATTTGATTTCTTAATGGGTAATGGGGTTTTGGCTGGGGAAAGGGTTTAAAAAGGTCTTAAAATCAGTTAATACAACTTCCCCCAAGTTACCAAAACAACCCCACACTAATTTGGGCTCTTAGACATGTCAAAATTAACTTAAAAATGACGCAACCGAATCTCGGAGTGGACTGCGCGTCGCGGAGCAGCCTCCCCATTCTGACCCAAATAAAATTTGAGGCAGTGAGGTGCGTGCCAGGCACGCGTCGCGAGGTTAAGGTCCAATTCTTGGACCTTCTTGCTGCCTTGGGCAGCCTCTTGTCCAAGGTTTGGGTCCTCCTTGGGGGCCCTTCGGGTGGTCCACGAGGAGTCATACCCGGACATTTTGACCCTTAACATGTATATTAAGGTACTAGGGTCAACTAAACTGCTCCTCAACTCCAAACAACACTTCAAAACAAGGCAAACATACAAGGACTCGCTAGTACGTCTAAAAATTAACTTTCGAACGTCTTGGACGTTCTTGGACATTTGACCTCCAAATGACTTCAAATCAAATATGCAAGCTATAAAACACTTAATTAACATATTATTAACCTTTTAGGCACATGCAAGGCTCATCTACCTTAGTTCATTCTGAGGGCGTGTCAATACTCCCCCGCTTAGAACAACATTCGTCCTCGATTGACACTAAAACAATTTTAACACTTTCAAGGACTCAATGACTTCCATAACAGCTCACAACACTTCAACATGTTATCACATAAAATTCAATGCACCAAATCACAAGGAACACAAACTTCATTCTAGCATGCATTCAAAGCAACATAATCAAGCATGGACTACTTCTATAACTCATTATGTATAATACATACCTCTTCATATTCATTTCCATTTGGAGGAACTACCTTCTTCAATTTTAGGCATGTTCATTATTTCACCAGAAGGTTTAACATACTATGGATTCAATTGCACACTTAGGCATAATCCACACTTTATCTCATGAGAAAATTCAAACACTTCGTATAGTTGCACAAGAATCATGAATAAGGTAGATTAACTACAATTATATAGTCTAGACATAATATCATCAAGGTCATATATGAGATCACCATGCTTAGCTTTGTTCAAGGAGGAACTACCTTCTCCTATTCACAACATATACACATGGCATCATAGAGTTATCATAAAAGCAATGCATAGAGGTTAATTCATATTAGGAGGATTTTTTTACTCCAAACCATATTATGCTTATACTTCATTCCTTATAAAATCAACATGGTAGGTCACACCAAGCGCATTACCACATTAGGAAGTAAATTCACAACTTTCTGTTTCTAGTATATCACTAGATTTCATAGGCATGCATCATTTAGGGAAATTTATCACATTTTATAGGCATACCAAAAAACATAGCCAGACAAACCATCACTTCTCAAGAATGAGCCTATAATAACACTTCCCAAATCTCAAAAAGTCACACATTTTTCAAAGAGACTCATCTTATCTTATTTAAAAGAGACTCAAATTCTAATTGTGGAGCCAAAAACCACACAACATAAGTGACATCAAGCATGCTCATTAAGCTATATCATGAAATCAAATTGCACATTTATCATATAAGGATGCACAACAACATGAGCAACATGCAAATTTATAAAAGTTTCCTTTTTCATGCAATAGTGACCATTCCTAATATGCATCACATAGTGTCATTAATGACATGCATAATATATGAAGAACATGCAACTTATAATCTTATGCAAGACTACTATCATGAATAAGCTACTTTGGAACTCTTTGGTTTCAAGCTTGAGTAAGAATAGAAGGAAAATATAGGGATATCTAAAACCTTACTACTCAAATCATTCGCCCCCACTTAGGATAAACTCATTTACGAGCAACTCCTCTCAACTCTAGGGGAATCTTAACTTACCAACCTTCACATCATCCCTCTCTTGGGATCTAAGCTTATGAACATCCTTCTCACCAAAACTTTAAGGTGATTTTAAACCTAGACAAGTTCAAGTGAACTAAACATAGGGATATTAAGGGCTCTAAAAATCTTGCCATCTATGCACATTATCCCCCACTTGGGGTAAGCCTAAGCACATCATGTCCTCAAACATTAAGGTCAAGAAAAGTTAAGACAAACCTATAAGGGTCATCACTTTTTGGAGGAACTTCCAATCAACCATGCCTAGGTACAATCTAAGCACTTACTCAATTAAGCATATTTAAATTCAAGCTTAAAAGGCAACTAACTACTTCAAAGTAGGTCAACATCAATTCTCTCCTTCTCTTCAAGATCTAAGGGGTACATACCATACATCCCCCTAAGTCACCTTAGGGTAATCATACTTCCAACTCATGGAATAAAACTCCTTTTCCCCTTTTTACCACTCTTAGAATAGGTTCATTGAGTTAAATCATTTTCTAGTCATGAGGTTTCTACCATTAAATAGCATACTTCACAATCACCTTACAAGGATCAACACACTTTCTCCCTTCCTTAGGAGCGAGCCTATACAAAATGTTCCAATCCACAAAAGGAAAAATTATGAAGCATTTCACATATACTAAGGCAACATTCATCTTTCTCGCTATTTACCACCTTTTCCAAGACTTTTCAAGCCTATATCATAAAATCATGCTACCAATGCACATAATCATAAGGCGTTCTATCATTCCAAAGGGAACTCCATCCAACCATAACAACTACTAACAAGCTAGAACCATATCATATCATAACTTCTCAATATAACATCTCCTTCCCCATAAGCCACCTATAGTCATAAATGGCACCACATCAACATGTACTAAAATTCACCTTCACAATTGCTCACCAAACCATAAAACCAAGGTAAGTATCAAAACTCACCTTTTCTCCCTCAATCATTGAGAAATTATCCCTTCCAAGCAATCACATCTAAAAGACCACCGGGCAAGGAAACATAAGAGAGAGAGATCTTATAGAGTTAAGTTCTATGGCAGGACATGAGAATAGAGAAGAAGGGAAACTCTATTGTCCTATAGCCTCCCGTATCATTTGATGTATTGCGACTCACCACCAAGGTTACGAGACTCTACTAGACGTGGCAACACAAGACATTGAAACCTAAGGAAAAAACACAAAACCTTATGCTCTGATACCGACTTTGTTACGACCTGAGGGTATACCCTAAAATTTATGGTATTCTCGAATCTTAACACGGCGTCGTCGACCTCTCAAAGGTCTAAGACAAGCCCTTAGACATCTTTCATTGCATAACCATAAAAATAGCGGAAAATTTAAAACTTTTCATAGCACATCATATGCTAGAACATTACTTCATATATATAAAAAATATATAATACACAGTTAGACTCTAATGTCTCTTTGCCATCTTAATACACAATTCAATAGAATAGAACAGGACACGACCCTTAACAACATCAAAATATAAGTCTAATCTATTACATCAACTTAAGAAATATCTTGACATAGGGAAACCTTGAATCATAAGGGTCCCTTCACTTGAACTTGGGAGATCTATCCAAGATCTACACATAGGAGACATCCTCTAGCCATCACCACCTACACTTTGTGTAAAAAGATGAAGAAGAATGATATTTGTACAAGAATGCACTAAGTATGGCAATCATGCAAAGACATGCATTTAAACAGGACATTTCTTTCGAAATCATGCAACATGTCTTTTTTGTAAACCTCATGAACATAGGCACATATAAGCTCAATATAGTTCACATACATCATACACACATGGATAATAAGCATAATAGCACATAAAGCCATTTAGCATACTTATAAGCATATTCAATAGACATCATACATTACCTCTCTTTTATCTTACTTCTTTCCTTAAGTAACCCTCAAGTGTACCTAGTGCAATGTATCACCTTGAGGTCACCTTACAATAGTCTTTCATAGATATGCTTCATAAACACAACCACATATAGTCACAAGTCATAAGCACATCAAAGACATCAACTTCACATAAGAACCATCACCTAAGACAAACTCCTAAGTCATACTAGTGCAATGTGTACGTAGCATCCCATAATACTAATTCCACCAAGTGTACCTAAGAAATCACCTAGACTAGGCATAACATATTCAACAAGTCATAACATATCCAATCAAGGCATAACATATTCAATCAAGTCAAAACATATTCATTTACAACTAGAAATGAGGCCACTGTAACGGCCTGTATTTTTGTATGTGGTAGTTCTATTCATGTTATACTTGACTTATACTTATAGTGTAGGTGAGGGATCATGTTTCTTACATGATTAGTGTTGGTTTAAACTAGCTTGGAAGGTGATGTAATGCCTTGCACGTTTTAGCATATGTATTGCAAGTTAACTCCGATGGAAAGTATTTAAGTAATTATACTAAGGTGGTAATTGAGCTAGCAGCTGCATCACCTACTTGATCTATATTATAGTTAAAGGGCCCAAGTTTGATTGACCAGATTTAGGCTTATATTTAGGGGCTCATTTGAACCCCAAACCTATTAAAGAAAATGTGAATGAAAGAAGGCCCAACAGCCAAATCTGCCAATTGGCCATTATGGATAAAGCCCAAGTGAAACTAAGTAAGTACATGACCTCCTAAGATTTGTTTTACCATGTTATTGGGCCAAGTGTGTACCACCTACTTGCACTAATCTGTCCCAAGCTGATTAAAAGAACAAAGGAAAAATGGACAGCCAAGGTCCAATAATATTAAGTCCAAAAGGGCCCAAGTTAAAAGGACAAGCAGGTGGGGCACCTACTTGACATTATATGTTCCTAAATTGGTCAAGAGTGTCGGCCATAAAACCTCCTTTTCAAAAGGATAAGGAAATCAAGTCTTATTCTCCATTTTGACACTTGCAAAAATTTACGATTTCCTAAGTTCTTTGTTGGTCTCTCTTGGCTTCAATTAGCAGCCCTAAGACACCTTAGAGTTCTTGAGTGCTGTCTAATTTTTCAAGTAAGAGTTTGAAGGAGAGTTTGAATTCTTGAAGTACAAGTGTAGAGGATAAATTTTCAGAATTAAGGTAAGACTTCAACCCATTTGTTTTCCTCTCTTTGATAATGTTTGGAGTGGAGAAATTTGTATATGTTTATCAAGAATTCATGGATTGTGATAAATCTTTGAGTCAATATTCTCCTATTATGCTGAAAGATTTGAGATTGATAGTGGCTGCCTTATGCAGACCTATTGTTGTTGAGGGCTATTTTGGGTAGGCTTGGGAGATGATGTATGAAGTTT
>JABWTJ010000272.1:79701-119960 GCA_016801875.1 Solanum sitiens | reverse complement strand
AGGGGCGAAAGCCTAGCATGGGCCGATCCCTATTGGTATAGAAGGGTGGCAGCTCAGGGGCGAAAGCCTAGCATGGGCCGATCCCAAGTTGTGTAATTATGAGGACCGCATCCCAGGGGTCAATACGCCTAGCATGGGTCATCCTCTTCTACCACTGATCAGCTGGTCACTTGTATCACATGCCCAACAAAGATTATAACATACAAAGAAGGTAAAGAAAAGAATGTAGCTTACTTGATTCCACAAGAGTAAGCAAAGGTGGTCTTCTCTCCTAATCTATGCACTCATATGTTGCTACTTGATTTCATTTGTGCCTTGTATTACATATACTTTTTGCCTTACATATTCAGTACATTTTTCGTACTGACGTCCCGTATTGGGGACGCTGCATTTCATGCTGCAGGCTCAGGTACTCCAGCTAGTAGACCTCCTCAATAGGAGCACTCAAAATTCTGCTACTTTTGGTGAGCTCCAAGTTGATTCAGAGCTTTATTAAGTCCTTGTTAAATTCGTTTGGTATTGTATCCTAGTTAAGGGTAAGGCGGGGTCTGTCCCGACCTACTCTAGTCTTCTATCTCTTAGAGGCTTTGTAGACGTATGTACATGGTTCAGTTGTGTCTTAAGGAGTTGTGGTTTAAACGGTCAAGTCTTGTATATAACTTTTGGACCTACTTACGTTGGTTTATATCGCTGCATCCAAAGTTAACTTGTCTCAATTATTACAGTATATGCTCAGTAAGAACAGGTTGTAGGTTGGTTCTCTCGGGCCTTTAGGGCATCGGGTGCCTGTCCGTCTTAAGGGTTTTGAGGCGTGACAGCCACATACTTCATATAATCATATAATGACTCTTTCCTCTGCTACATCCTTAGTCATAAATCACTTAGTTCATTTCATAGGAAAAACCACCCTCATAACCCCTTCACAAGCTTACTTGTGCAATGTACATATGGAGTCCCATACCCCCACATATACTAAGTAAACTCATTTAGAAGCCATAAGTGTAATTCACATGCATAGTCATAATTCATACCTTAACATAACAAAGTCACTTAACATGCATTCATACAAGTCATATATAACATAAGTCTTTACTTCATAAAGGTCTCCAATCCTATCCTTTCTTGAAGTCATCTAGTACAATGTATTGGTAGGGTCCATAGTCCTCCCATACCAAGTACATTTCTCAAGGAATTTCGATTACAGTTCATATTCTTATCTTAGTTAATTATTAACCTTCGGGAGACATAGCCATAACCGAATTAGAACACGTTAGCTACATGAATCCGGTGTTCTTCTCCCACACCGAAAAGAGAGGGTTAACACTTGCCTAAGATGCAACCATTCGTACATAGCTTATCTAGGTGAATCCACTAATCTAGAGTCCTATGTGGGAACATAGTTAAGGGACAAGGAGATAGAAACCTTGACTACTAATCATGAAGATTTCCATCTCATGAGATAACATATACTTTGGGAATCAACACTACTAGTCGTGAAAAAATCCATGTGGGAAGCCGGACTTACTATCGTGAGACCTCTATCTCATTTACATGCCCTTTCGGTGCTAAGCAATAACTCCCTTTTTAAACATCATTAAGCCTTTAGATAACATTAGTTCATAAAGAGTAGGCCTTAGGAACTCACTCCCGCATATATCATATAGCTCAAAGGTATCTAGGACGAGAATTCTACATTCACCATAGAACCTACATTATGTGAGAATGTCCTTTCACATAATCATATCATATTCATAAATGCATGTGTGTGTACATATATGTGAGATCTACCTTCACATAAACACATTTAGGCACACATGTTCATAACTTCATAAATCATATACTTTACATGCATAGAAATAGGTAATGATGCATAGGAGAACTATTATTTCCTTAGTCATCATGAACCTATACTACTCATAAGTATTCATGAAGTGTGTGTACATTGGTCAACATGATGACATAATGGCTATCACATAGTATTAAGGAAGCCACCCTCTAAAGACCACAACACATGTACAACATTCTTCAAGTCATAAGTCATACAAACATATGGAATATTAAGGACTATAGAGTACACACACTCACATTACATCATAGGAGACAAGTACATATTCAACATTAGAATATAAGATACCTAGCATACTTTGATCACACATTCATATAGGGTTCATATGGGTAGGGGTCATGCTACAAAGATATTCATTATCATAAGCCATATAGACCACACCTAACCCTAACATGATCATCACACATATAACATCATCTCCACACCTAGATTCAACAAGTTGTGTAGAAGACTATACACATAACATCACATAACATCAATTTACTTAGACATGATATTAGAATCAAGGATAAATCCTTCAACTTCCTAACATAGAAATCACTATATCTATTCATATTGCATCTAATGCCTTCAAGGCCATGATCATAAAACATAAACATATACAAGAATTTAAACACCGCCACCATAGATGGACCATACTAATCAATACAATTCAATGTACATTCTAGGCTAATTAAAAGAAATAGGCCAACTTACCAAATCTCCAAACTAATGATCATCTTTGATCACTCCTCCACAATTCATATTCGATTGATATAGAAAGTAATAGCAATAAGCAATTCAATACAATCTAATCACAATTGTATAAACATCAAGTCAATATCACAAGACCAACATTATAGGCTAATTTGAGAAATTAGGAGTATCATGCGTTCTTCATAAAATTTGATAGAAATTCACCATAAAATCAGTAGATAAACATATATTCATCATTAGAATGCTTTTGAAATTATTTTAACAATGAACCCAAGGCTAGATTGGAATGTAGGATTTTTGACTTAGAATTCATATTTTGAAAACCTTTGAAAGGACTCCATAGATGAATGGTTATCTATGGATGAAGGATCACCATACCTTATACATTAAAAAGCCCATGAGAATCTTAGAAGCTGCTCCAAGAATCCAACTCCACAGCTTCTTCTTGAGCTTCGTCTTCAATGGAGTTTTTGGAAGAGTAGAAAACTTTGGGAATTTGATTTATTAATGGGTAATGGGGTTTTGTCTTGGCAAAGTGTTTAAAAAGGTCTATAAATCAGTTAATAAAACGTCACCCAAGTTACTAAAACACCCCCACACGAATTGGGGCTCTTAGACATGTAAATTAACTTAAAACGACGCAACCAAATTTGGGAGTGGACTGCGCGTAGCGTAGCATCCTCCCCATTCTGCCCCAAATAAAATTTGAGGCAGTGAGGTGCGTGCCAGGTGCGCGTCGCGAGGTTAAGGTCCAATTCTTAGACCTGCTCACTTCCTTGGGCAGCCTCTTTTCCAAGGTTTGGGTCCTACTTGGGGGCCCTTCGGGTTGTCCCCGAGGAGTCGTAGCCGGACGTTTTGACCTTTAACATGTCTATTAAGGTACTAGGGTCAACTACAGTGCTCCTCAACTCCAAAAACACATAAAAATAAGGCAAACATTCAAGGACTCGCTAGTACGTCTAAAGACTAACTTTCGAACGTCTTGGACGTTCTTGGACATTTGACCTCCAAATGAATTCAAATCAAATATGCAAACTATAAAACACTTAAGTAACATATTATTAACCTTTTTAGGCACATGTGAGGCTCTAGTTACCTTAATTCATTTTGAGGGCGTGTCAATACTCCCCCACTTAGAACAACATTCATCCTCGAATGACATTAAAACATTTTTAACACTTTCAAGGACTCAATGACTTCCATAAAAGCTCACAAAACTTCAACATGTTATCACATAAAAGCCTTACCAAATTACAAGGAAGACAAACTTCATTCTAGCATGCATTCAAAGCAACATAATCAAGCATGGACTACTTCTATAACTCATTCTGTGTATACATACCTCTTCATACTCATTGACATTTGGAGGAACTACCTTCTCCAACTTGATGCATGTTCATTATTTCACCAGAAGGTTCAACATACTATGGATTCCAATTGCACACTTAGGCATAATCCACACTTTAACTCATGAGAAAATTCAAACACTTCGTATAGTTGCACAAGAATCATGAATAAGGTAGATTAACTACAATCATATACTCTAGACAAAATACCATCAAGGTCATATATGACATCACCATGCTTAGCTTTGTTCAAGGAGGAACTACCTTCTCCTATTCACAACATATAAACATGGCATCGTAGAGTTAACATAAAAGCAATGCATAGAGGTTAATTCATATTAAGGAGGATTTCTTTACTCCAAACCACATTATTCTTATACTTCATTCCTTATAAAATCAACATGGTAGGTCACACCAAAACGCATTACCACATTAGGACATAAATTTACAACTTTCTATTTCTAGTACATCACTAGATTTCATAGGCATGCATCATTTAGGGAAACTTATCACATTTTATAGGCATATGAAAAGACATAGGCTAGACAAACCATCACTTCTCAAGAATGAGCCTATAATAACACTTCCCAAATCTCAAAAAGTCACACATTTTTCAAAGAGACTCATCTTATCTTATTTAAAAGCGACTCAAATTCTGATTGTGGAGCCAAAAACCACACATCATAAGTGACATCAAGCATGCTCATTAAGCTATCTCATGAAATCAAATTGCACATTTATCATATAAGGATGCACAACAACATGAGCAACATGCAAATTTATAAAAAATTCCCTTTTTCATGCAATAGTGACCATTCCTAATATGCATCACATAGTGTCATTAATGACATACATAATATATGGAGAACATGCAACTTATAATCTTATGGAAGACTCCTATCATGAATAAACTACTTTAGAACTCTTTGGTTTCAAGCTTGAGTAAGAATAGAAGGAAAATATAGGAATATCTAAAACCTTACTACTCAAATCATACTCCCCCACTTAGGATAAACTCATTTACGAGCAACTCTGCTTAACTCTAGGGGAATCTTAACTTACCAACTTTCACATCATCCCTCTCTTGGGATCTAAGCTTATGACACCAAAACTTTAAGGTGATTTTAAACCTAGACAAGTTCAAGTGAACTAAACATAGGGATATTAAGGGCTCTAAAAATCTTGCCATCTATGCACATTATCCCCCAATTGGGGTAAGCCTAAGCTCATCATGTCCTCAAACATTAAGGTCAAGGCAAGTGAAGACAAACCTACAAGGGTCATCGCTTTTTGGAAGAACTTCCAATCAACCATGCCTAGGTACAATCTAAGCACTTACTCAATTAACCATATTTAAATTCAAGCTTAAAAGGCAACTAACCACTTCAAAGTAGGTCAACCTCAATTCTCTCCTTCTCTTCAAGATCTAAGGGGTACATACCATACATCCCCCTAAGTCACCTTAGGGTAATCATACTTCCAACTCATGTAATAAAACTCCTTTTCCCCTTTTTACCACTCTTAGAATAGGTTCATAGAGTTAAATCATTTTCTAGTCATGAGGTTTCTACCATTAAATAACATACTTCACAATCACCTTACAAGGATCAACACACTTTCTCCCTTCCTTAGGAGCAAGCCTATACAAAATGTTCCAATCCACAAAAGGAAAAATTATGAAGCATTTCGCATATACTAAGGTAACATTCATCTTTCTCGCTATTTACCACCGTTTCCAAGACTTTTCAAGCCTAGATCATAAAATCATGCTACTAATGCACATAATCATAAGGCGTTCTATCATTCCAAAGGGAAGTCCATCCAACCATAACAACTACTAACAAGCTAGAACCATATCATATCATAACTTCTCAATATAACATCTCCTTCCCCATAAGCCACCTATAGTCATAAATCCCTTCTTGTCTATTCTCATGTCGTGCCATAGAACTTAACGTTATAAGAATTGTCTCTCTCTTATGTTTCCTTGCCCGGTGGTCTTTTAGATGTTATTGTTTGGAAGGGATGATTTCTCAATGCTTGAGAGAGAAAAGGTGAGTTTTGATACTTACCTTGGTTTTATGGTTGGTGAGGAATTGTGAAGGTGAATTTTAGTACATGTTGATGTGGTGCCATTTATGACTATAAATGGCTTATGGGGAAGGTGATGTTATATTGAGAAGTTATGATATGATATGGTTCTAGCTTGTTAGTAGTTGAGCTTATATGTGCCTATGTTCATGAGGTTTACTAAAAAGACATGTTGCATGATTTCGAAAGAAATGTCCTCTTTAAATGCATGTCTTTGCATGGTTGTCATACTTAGTGCATTCTTGTACAAATACCATTCTTCTTCATCTTTTTACACAAAGTGTAGGTGGTGATGGCTAGAGGATGTCTCCTATGTAAAGAGCTTGGATAGATCTCCCAAGTTCAAGTAAAGGGACCCTTATGATTCAAGGTTTCCCTATGTAAAGATATTTCTTAAGTTGATGTAATAGATTAGACTTATATTTTATGTTGTTAAGGGTCGCGTCCCAGTTCTATTCTATAGAGTTGTGTCTTAAGATGGCAAAGAGATATTAGAGTCTAACTATGTATTATTATATTTTTTTATATATATGAAGTAATGTTCTAGCATATGATGTGCTATGAAAACTTCTAAATTTTTTGCTATTTTTACGATTATGCAATGAAAGATGTCTAAGGGCTTATCTTAGACCTTCGAGAGGTCGACGACGCCGTGTTAAGATTCGAGAATACTATACTTTTAGGGTATACCCTCGTGTCGTAACAAACTTGGTCAGTGCATAAGGTTTTGTGTTTTGTCCTTAGGTTTCAATGTCTTGTGTTGCCACGTCTAGTAGAGTATCGTAATATTGGTGGTGAGTCGTGACACATCAAATGATACGGGAGGATATAGGATAATAAGCATAATAGCTCATAAAGCCATTTAGCATACTTATAAGCATATTCAATAGACATCATACATTACCTCTTTTTATCTTACTTCTTTCCTTAAGTAACCCTCAAGTGTACCTAGTGCAATGTATCACCTTGAGGTCACGTTACAATTGTCTTTAATAGATATGCTTTATAAACACAACCACATATATTCACAAGTCATAAGAACATCAAAGACATCGACTTCACATAAGAACCATCACCTAAGATAACTCCTAAGTCACACTAGTGCAATGTGTAGGTAGCATCCCATAATACTACTTCTACCAAGTGTACCTAAGAAATCACCCTAGACTAGGCATAACATATACAACAAGTCATAACATATCCAATCAAGGCATAACATATTCAATCAAGTCATAACATATTCATTTACAACTAGGAATGAGGCCACATACTTCATATAATCATATAATGACTCTTTCCTTTACTACAACCTTAGTCATAAATCACTTACTTCATATCATAGGAAAACCACCCTCATAACCCCTTCATAAGCTTACTTGTGAAATGTACACATGGAGTCCCATACCCCCACATATACTAAGCAAACTCATTTAGAAGCCACAACTGTAATTCACATGCATAGTCATAATTCATACCTTAACATAACAAAGTCACTTAACATGTATTCATAAAAGTCATATATAACATAAGTCTTTACATCATAAAGGTGTCCAATCCTATCCTTTCTTGAAGGCATCTAGTGCAATGTATAAATAGGAAGTCCTCCCATACCAAGTACACTTCTCAAGGAATTTAGATTAGAGTTCATATTATTATATTAGTTAATTATTAACCTTCGGGAGACATAGCCATAACTGACATAGACCATGTGAACTATATGGAATCCGGTGTTCTACTCCCACACCGAAAAGAGAGGGTTAACACTTGCCTAAGGTGCAACCATTCGTACATAGCTTATCTAGGTGGATCCACTAAGCTAGAGTCCTATGTGGGCACATAGTTAAGGGACAAGAAGATTTCTTCTAGAAACCTTCACTACTAATCGTGAAGATTTCCATCTCATGAGATAACATATACTTTGGGAATCAAAACTACTAGTCGTGAAGAAACCCATGTGGGAAGTCATACTTACTATCGTGACACCTCCATCTCATTTACATGCCCTTTCGGTGCTAAGCAATAACTCTCTTTTTAAACATCATTAAGCCTTTAGATAACATTAGTTCATAAAGAATATGCATTAGGGACTTACTCCCTCATATATCATATAGATCAAAGGTATCTAGGATGAGAATTCAACATTCACCATAGAACCTACATTATGTGAGAATGTCCTTTCACATAATCATATCATATTCATACATGCATGTGTGTGTACATATATGTGAGATCTACATTCACATAAAAACATTTAGGATATGTTCATAACTTCATAAATCATATACTTTACATGCATAGAAATAGGTAATGATGCATAGGAGAACTATCCTTTCCTTAGTCATCATGAACCTATACTACTCATAAGTATGCATGAAGTGTGTGTGTACATTGGTCAACATGATCACATAATGGCTATGACATAGTATTGAGGAAGCCACCCTTTAAAGACCACAACACATGTACAACATTCTTCAAGTCTTAAGTCATACAAACATATAGAATATTAAGGACTATAGACTACACACACTCACATTACATCGTAGGAGACAACATATTCAATATTAGAATATAAGACTCCTAGCATACTTTGATCACACATTCATATAGGGTTCATATGGGTAGGGGTCATGCTACAAAGATATTCATTATCATAATATAGACCACACCTAACCCTAACATGATCATCACACATATACATATAACATCATCTCCACACCTAGATTAAACAAGTAGTGTAGAAAGACTATACACATAACATCACATAACATCAATTTACTTAGACATGATATTAGAATCAAGGCTAAATCCTTCAACTTCCTAATATAGAAATCACAAATCAATTCATATTGCATCTAATGCCTTGAAGGACATGATCATAACACATAAATATATACAAGAATGTAAACACTGCCACCATAGATGGACCATACCAATCAATACAATTCAATGTACATTCTAGTCTAATTAGAAGAAATAGGCCAACTTACAAAATCTCCAAGCTAATGAGCATATTTGATCATTCCTCCACAATTCATATTCAATTGATATAGAAAGTAATAGCAATAAGCAATTCAATACAATCTAACCACAATTTTATAGACATCAAGTCAATATCACAAAACCCACATTATAGGCTAATTTGAGAAATTAGGAGTATCGTGGGTTCTTCATAAAATTGGATAGAAATTCACCATAAAATCATTAAATAAACATATACTCATCATTAGAATGCTTTTGAAATCACTTTCACAATGAACCCATAGCTAGATTGAAAAGTAGGATTTTTGACTTAGAATTCATATTTTGGTTTGGACAACATTGCTAACATTCGAGGACGAATTTTTAAGGGGGGAAGGATGTAACGGCCTGTATTATGTATATGCTAGTTCTATTCATGTGATACTTGACATAGACTTATAGTGTAGGTGAGGGATCATGTTTCTTATATGGTTAGTGTTGGTTTAAACTAGCTCGGAAGGTGATGTAACGCCTTGCACGTTTCAGCATGTGTATTGCAAGTTAACTCTAACGGAAAGTATTTAAGTAGATATAGTAAGGTGGTAATTGAGCTTAAAGTTAAAAGTTAAGTGCTAAGTTGAAGAACAAGGAATTAACATTCAGAAATTGAAATAAAATAATTGAGTTGCTTGCTTGGCTTAATTTAAGCTAGCAGCTGCATCACCTACTTAAGCTATAACATAGTTAAAGGGCCAAGTTTGATGGACCAGATTTAGGCTTATATTAATGGGCTGTCACTTGAAGCCCAAATCTATTAAATGAAAATAAAATTTGAAAGAAATTCCAGCAGTCAAATCTGCCAAGGCCCAATATGGATAAAGCCCAAGTGAAAGCAACTAGGTGCATCACCTAGTTTGACCTTTTGAGCTGCTTGATGTGCACAAGCAGGTGCATCACCTACTTGACCAATTAGTGGCTGAAAATGGACCCCCCCCCCCAAATTAAAAAAAAAGGAGGTTCTAGAGGATATTTTTGTGGTCAATAAAGCTCTATACATATCCAATATGACAGATATTCTTCACCCATTTTAACACATAAAACTAAAATTTAACTCCAACTGCTCACTTCCTTAGTTATTAAAATACCCTTCTTTTTTGGTTCAAGTGTGAAGGGAAGCTGAAGTTCTAAAAGAATTCAAGTTATAAGGAGAAGTTGCAGAATTGAGGTAAGGTGACTGCTCCATTTTTGTCTTCCTTATGTATGAGTTTGAGTGAGGAATTAGTGGTGTGCTTTCATGAAGAACTCAAGGGGGTGGTGAGTTCAATACTTGGTTGTATGATAAAGAATATTTGGGTCTGTTTTATGTATATTACAGTTGGCGCATCTTGGTTAATCTTGGGAAAAGGATGTATAATGTATGTGATGGACATAGAATGAGGGTGTGGTGATACACATTATGTTAAGGGCTGTATGGGCTCATTATCAGTCAAAGTTAGCTACTGTTTTACAAGGCTCATGGTGTGATAGCTGCTAATTTTAGTTTACCATAACTTAAATTGTAGATTAAAACCAAAAAGGGGAGGATGATAGTATATCAGTCCGAGGATAAGGTATGTAAGGCTATTCGATTCTATATCCCTTTGGCATGAAATCTGACACCTGCAATTAATATTAATGAAGTGAATCTCATAAGTTCTATTCCTAGAAAAGGAAATATAGTGGCAGCGTACTATCTCCAAATAGTTAACAATATTTCGCCCTCTCCGTAGTGCATAGTACTATTCATTATCTGTTCACTGTTTTATACTTGTGTAATTATACCCCATGTGCTGGTATAGAAATGGTAATTGCAAAAGCAAGTTTGTGAATCCTCCTCTTTGTTGTTTCAAGTCAATTGTGTCATTAATCTCTTAAAGTAATGTGTTGATGTTAAATAGCTCCTTATGTCATTGTTATTTCCTTGAAGTATTATTTTCATGTCTTCTATTACTGGTCTGTACTTCCATATCTCCAAAATGATTATGACCACCAAAATAACATCTCAAAAGAGTTACAAACTGATAAACAACAATCTCAAAGATTAAAAAATCTAAGTGAAGAAATCTATATAATTAAGGGTGGCAGCTCAGGGGCGAAAGCCTAGCATGGGACGATCCCTATTGGTATAGAAGGGTGGCAGCTCAGCGGCGAAAGCCTAGCATGGGCCGATCCCAAGTTGTGTAATTATGAGGACCGCATCCCAGGGGTTAATACGCCTAGCATGGGTTATCCTCTTCTACCACTGATCAGCTGGTCACTTGTATCACATGCCCAACAAAGATTATAACATACAGAAAAGTAAAGAGAAGAATGTAACTTACTTGATCCCACAAGAGTAAGCAAAGGTGGTCTTCTCTCCTAACCTATGCACTCATATGTTGCTACTTGATTTCATTTGAGCTCTCGTATTACATATGCTATTGCCTTATATATTTAGTATATTTCATACTGACGTCCCTTATTGGGGATGCTGCATCTTATGCTGCAGGCACAGGTACTCAAGCTAGTAGACCTCTTCTGTAGGAGCACACGACACTCTGCTACTTTTCGTGAGCTCCAAGTTGATTTGGAGCTTTATTGAGTCCTTGGTAAAATTCATTTTGGTATTGTATCGTAGTTAAGGGTAAGGCGGGGTCTATCCCGACCTACTCTAGTCTCCTATCTTTTAGAGGCTTTGTAGACATATGTACATGGTTCAGTTGTGTCATAAGGAGTTGTGGCCTCAACGACCAAGTCTTGTATATAACTTTTGGATCTACTTATGTTGGTTGCATCGCTGCATCCTAGGTGAACTTGTCACAATTGTTATAGTTATATGCATAGTAAGAACAGGTTACAGGTTGGTTCTCTCGAGACTTTAGGGCATCGAGTGCCTGTCCGTCTTAATGGGTTTTGAGGCATGACAAAAAGTGGTATGAGAGCAGGTCATCCTAGGGAGTCTACAAAGCCGTGTCTATGTAGAGTCTTGCTTATGGATGTGCTGTGCACCACATCTATAAACAGGAGGCTACGGGACATGTAGGAGTTGTCTCATTTCTTTCATTTCTTAGATCGTGCGATAGAACCAGTGTTGTAGGTGAATCATATCTAATTTCTCAATTGTTTTATTATAGCAAAGATGCCGGTTATGAGAAGGAGTAAAAGTACTGGTAAACGAGTAGATGTGGCTGCCCAAGAAGGGACCAGCCAACCACCACCAAGTCAAGTTGTTCAAAGTGGGGCTCAAGATGAGTCTCTATCGCAGACTTCCCCGACGTCTCCATCTCCTGAAGAACTAAGGAGGGAAGATGAACCTCAGGAACCCCCTATCAATGCTACCGAGTAAGATGTGAGGAATGCAGTCCAATTATTGACTCGTATAGTTGCTGGTCATGGCCAAAGGCAAGAAGGTCCAGTTGCAGGTACTAGTGGTGTAGATAGATCAGCTGGAACATGGATACGTGATTTTCTTAACTTGGAGCCTCCATCATTTACCGGGTCAGATCCTAATGAAGATCCCCAAGACTTTATAGATCAAATCAACCGCACTTTGGATATTATGCTTGTAAGTGGTAAAGAAGCACTTGAGCTATTTGCACACAGATTAAAGGGTGTGGCTATATTGTGGTATGAAGCTTGGAAGCAATCTAGGGGAACAAATGCACCTTCAGCTACGTGGAAAGAGTTCAAAAAGGCATTCCTTGATCATTATCTGCCATTGGAGATCGGAGAGGCCCATGCGGATCAATTCTTAAGTCTCCACCAAGGAAATATGAGTGTGAGAGAGTATAGTCTCAAATTTAATTCCTTGGCCAGGTATGCTCCTAATGTAGTAGCTACTATGGAGGATAGAGTTGATCGATTTGTGGATAGCTCGTCGTTGAATAAAGATATGGATATAGCAAGGATGCAGGCTTTTACGCAAAAGTTAGAGGATCAAAGGCAAAGAAGAAGGACACAAGAGTTGGAAACAGGGCATTCTAAGAGGGCCAGATCCATGGGGCAGTTTACACCATCCCAACGTGAGTTTAGTCCTCGGTTCTCTAACAGACCACCTAGGCCGTCATCTTTCTACTCTACAGCTAGTGCTCTACGACGGTTCCAAGGGTTTAGGGGCAATCAGTTTGGGCAAATAAGTGAAAGCCAAGGCTCACAAATAGTGAGTCATCAAGAGCAGGGAAGTACGAGCCAATCATGGCATCCACGACAGCCTTGTAAACAATGTGGGAGGAATCATCTAGGTGCATGCAGGTTTGAGACGGATGTTTGGTTTTGGTGTGGCACACCAGGGCATATGATGAGAAATTGCCCTCATAGAGGAGTGGGTGGCGTTGCACAACCAACTAGATCAGTTGTTGCGTCGACCTCATCAACCCCTTCTTTAGGTAGGGGACTACATATGCCTACAGGTCGTGGTATAGGAGCTAGGGGAGCAGCTAATTCTAGTAGAGGTCAGAATCGCACATATGCACTAGGGGATCGACAAAATTCAGAAGCCTCGCCGGATGTGGTTATAGGTACATTGTCCATCTTTTCACATATTGTATATGCATTAATTGATCCGGGGTCTACACTATCATATGTTACACCAATGATTTCTGGAAAGTTCAAAAGAACACCACAATTATTAGCGAATCCATTTATTTGAAGTGTCTACACCGATTGGTGAGTCTATTATAGCTAGAAGAGTTTATCGTAATTGCATTGTAACTGTTTGTGATCGCGATACATTGGCTGACCTTGTTGAGCTAGACATGGTAGATTTTGATGTTATGATGGGTATGGATTGGTTAGCTTCTTGTTATGCCACGGTAGATTGCCGAACTAAGAAAGTGCATTTGCAGTTTCCAAAAGAGGTAGTCCTCGAATGGAAAGGTAATATTGGTGCTCCAATAGGTAAATTTATTTCTTATCTTAAGGCAAAGAAGATCATTTTCAAAGGATACATATGCCATCTGGTTAGAGTGAAAAATGTAGATGCGGAGCCACCAACCCTTCAATCCATTCCGGTGGTAAATGAATTTCCAGATGTGTTTCCTTAAGATCTTCCAGGTTTGCCTCCAGAACGAGAAGTAGAGTTCGATATTGATGTGCTTCGAGATACTCAACCTATCTCAATTCCTCCGTATAGAATGGCTCCGGCAGAATTAGAGAGTTGAAGGAGCAATTAAAAAACTTATTAGAAAAAGGATTCATAAGGCCTAGTATGTCCCCATGGAGAGCACCAGTTTTATTTGTACGCAAAAAAGATGGCTCGTTAAGAATGTGTATCGACTACCGACAGTTGAATCAGGTAACGATTAAGAACAAATATCCCCTCCCTAGAATTGATGATTTGTTTGATCAATTACAAGGTGCTAGGTGATTTTCAAAGATCGACCTGAGGTCAGGTTATCACCAAGTGAGGGTCAAGGACAAAGATATACCCAAGACAGCTTTCCGAACACGGTATGGTCATTTTGAGTTCTTAGTCATGTCATTCGGGCTAACAAATGCACCAGCAGCTTTTATGGATTTGTTGAATAGGGTGTTTAAGCCATTTTTAGATGTGTTCATGATAGTGTTCATAGATGACATTTTGGTGTATTCAAGATCGGAAGATGATCATGCTAATCACTTGCGGCAGGTTTTACAAATTCTCCGTGATCGTAAATTGTACGCAAAATTCCTTAAATGTGAGTTATGGTTTAAATCTGTGGCATTCCTAGGTCATGTCGTATCTAAGGAAGGAATAAGGGTTGATAACCAAAAAATAGAAGCCGTGAAAAACTGGCCAAGACCTACAATGCCTACGGAGATCCGTAGTTTTCTTGGATTGGCAGGTTATTACAGAAGGTTTGTTGAAGGATTCTCTTCCATGGCTGCACCCTTAACAAAGCTAACACACAAAGAAACCAAGTTTCAGTGGAGCGATGAGTGTGAAAAAAGCTTCCAAGAGCTGAAGAGTAAATTAACTTCTACACCTGTGTTGGTACTTCCAGAAGGTACCGAAGGCTATGTAGTGTACTGTAATTCTTCGGGAGTGGGCTTAGGTTGTGTATTGATGCAGCATGGTAAAGTTATAGCTTATGGCTCAAGGCAGCTACGGCCACATGAGAAAAATTATCCAACCCATGATCTAGAGCTAGCAGCAGTTGTGTTTGCATTGAAGATATGGCGCCACTACTTGTATGACGTTCATGTTGACATATACACTGATCACAAAAGCTTGCATAATATCTTTAAGCAGAAGGACTTAAATTTGAGGCAGTGAAGGTGGCTGGAGCTATTAAAAGATTATGACATTGACATCTTATATCATCCCGGTAAAACTAATGTAGTAGCTGATGCTTTAAGCCATAAAATAATGCCGAGCACTTATGGGAAGTCTGTGGAAAGACAAGGAATGACTAAGGATCTGTACCAACTAGCGAACTTGGGCGTTGGCCTTCTTGAATCTAAGGGGTTATTGTGCAAAATGCGGCAGAATCCTCATTAGTAGTGGAAGTGAAAGAGAAGCAGTACACTGATCCAATTCTTATACAACTTAAAGAGAATGTACTACATGGTATGACAAAGGCATTTGAGCTTAAGCAAGATGGAGTACTTCGATGTCAAAACAGATTGTGTGTACCTAATATAGATGAACTAAGAAAGAGGATCATGATGGAAGCACATAATTCAAGATACTCTATTTATCCGAGGTCAACTAAAATGTATCATGACTTAAAAGAAATGTATTGGTGGGGGGACATGAAGAAGAACATTGCAGAATTCGTGGCTCAGTGTCCAAATTATCAACAGGTAAAAAGTAGAACATCAAAATCCCGGAGGTTACATGCAGTGTATAGAACTTCCAATTTGGAAATGGGACATGATCAACATGGAATTTGTCACTGGTTTGCCTCGCTCATTCTGAAAGTTTGACTCCATATGGGTAATAGTTGACAGACTTACCAAAGCAGCACACTTCTTGTCGGTGAAGACTACTTATACAGCAGAAGAGTATGCGAGGTTATACATTAAAGAGATAGTTCGACTACATGGAGTGCCAATCTCTATAATATCTGATAGAGGAGCTCAATTCACTGCAAAATTTTGAAAGTTGTTTCAAAAGAGTTTGGGAACACAAGTGAATTTAAGTACAGCCTTTCACCCTCAAACGGATGGCCAGGCAGAATTTACAATTCAGACACTTGAGGATATGCTGCGAGCTTGTATATTAGATTTCATGGGTAGCTGGGATGATCACCTACCACTTATTGGATTTGCTTATAACAATAGCTACCATTCAAGTATTAAAATGGCACCTTATGAAGCTTTATATGGTCGAAAGTGTAAATCACCAATTGGCTGGTTCAAAACAGGTGAAACTGCCTTATTTGGGCCAGATCTTGTTCATCAAGATGTGGAGAAAGTCAAAGTGATACAGCAGCGGCTAGAAAGAGCTCAAAGTCGACATAAATCATACGCGGATATTAGATGGAGAGGACTAGAATTTTCTATAGGGGATTGGGTATTCTTGAAGGTGTCTGCGATGAAAGGGGTAATGAGGTTTGGTAAAAAGGGAAAGCTGAGTCCACGCTATATAGGGCTATATAAGATTATCCGAAAATTTGGCCAAGTAGCCTATGAGTTAGAGCTACCACAAGAGCTTTCATCAGTTAATCCGGTGTTTCATGTCTCAATGCTACGAAAATGCATAGGTGACCTATCTCGTATTACTCCTACTGAAGATGTATAGGTTATGGGAGATCTCACTTATGAAGAAGTACCCATTGCTATTCTGGATCAACAAGTTAGGAAGTTAAGAAATAAAGAAGTAGCTTCTGTAAAAGTACTTGGAGAAACCAACAAGTAGAATACGTTACTTGGGAAGCGGAAGAAGCAATGAAATTGAAGTATCCTCACCTCTTCCAGACTGGTGAGAAAGATCAAAATGTTAGTAGAGGCGTTGACAAGTAAGTATAAGTTTATACGTTCAATATGATTGATAGTAGTACTAACTTAGGCTTGAACTTGTTTGGGTTGGAAAACATTGCTAACATTCGAGGACGAATGTTTTAAGGGGGGAAGGATGTGATGGCCTGTATTATGTATATGCTAGATCTATTCATGTGATACTTGGCATAGACTTATAGTGTAGGTGAGGGATCATGTTTCTTATATGGTTAGTGTTGGTTTAAACTAGCTCGGAAGGTGATGTGGTCTCGCACATTTCAGCATGTGTATTGCAAGTTAACTCTGACAGAAAGTATTTAAATAGATATAGTAAGGTGGTAATTGAGCTTAAAGTTAAAAGTTAAGTGCTAAGTTGAAGAACAAGGGATTAACATTCAGAAATTGAAATAAAATAATTGAGCTGCTTGCTTGACTTAATTTAACCTAGCAGATGCATCACCTACTTAAGCTATAATATAGTTAAAGGGCCATGTTTGATGGAACAAATTTAGGCTTATATTAATGGGCTGTCACTTGAAGCCCAAATTTATTAAATGAAAATAAAATTTGAAAGAAATCCCAGAAGCCAAATCTGCCAAGGCCCAATATGGATAAAGCCCAAGTGAAAGCAACTAGGTGCATCACCTAGTTTGACCTTTTGAGTTGCTTGATGTGCACAAGCAGGTGCATCACCTACTTGACCAATTAGTGGCTGAAAATGGACCCCCCCCCCCAAAAAAAAAAAAAGGAGGTTCTACATGATATTTTTGTGGTCAATAAAGCTCTATACATATCCAATATGAGCAGATATTCTTCACCCATTTTAACACGTAAAAATAAAATTTAACTCCAGCTCTCTCTCTCTTTTTTTTCTTAAGGATTGAACCAACAACCTTAAAGTTTTCTAGGGTTCTTGAAGAAACCCTCATACCTGCAAACCAAGGTAAGTGAAAACTCATGGATTTAGCTTAATTCTCACATGGATGATTAGGAAAACATGTTATTCATGCTCTAATATATAACTACAATGGCAGAATATTTCCAGCAGCTACTGCTCACTTTCTTAGTTATTAAAATACCTTTCTTCTTTAATTCAAGTGTGAAGGGAAGCTGAAGTTCTTATAGAATTCAAGTTATAAGGAGAAGTTGCAGAAATTGAGGTAAGGTGACTGCTCCATTTTGTCTTCCTTATGTATGAGTTTGAGTGAGAAATTAGTGGTGTGCTTTCATGAAGAACTCAAGGGGGTGGTGAGTTCAATACTTGGTTGTATAATAAGGAATATTTGGGGCTGTTCTATGTATATTACTGTTGGCACAACTTGGTTAATCTTGGGAAAAGGATGTATAATGTATGTAATGGACAGAGAATGAGGGTGTGGTGATACACATTATGTTAAGGGCTGTATGGGCTCATTATCAGTCAAAGTTAGGTACTATTTTTACAAGGCTCACGGTGTGATAGCTGCTAATTTTAGTTTACCATGACTTAAATTGTAGATTAAAACCAAAAAGGGGAGGATGAATCATGATAGTATATCAGTCCGAGGATAAGGTATGTAAGGCTATTCGATTCTATAACCCTTTGGCATGAAATCTGACACCTGCAATTAATATCAATGAAGTGAATCTCATAAGTTGAATTCCTAGAAAAGGAAATATAGTGGCAGCGTACTATCTCCAAATAGTTAACAATATATCCCCCTTTCCGTAGTGCATAGAACAACTTCATTATCTGTTCACTGTTTTATACTTTTGTAATTATACCCCATGTGCTGGTATAGAAATGGTAATTCCAAAAGAAAGTCTGTGAATCCTCCTCTTTGTTGTTTGAAGTCAATTGTGTCATTAATCTCTTAAAGTAATGTGTTGATGTTAAATAGCATCTTATGTCATTGTTATTTCCTTGAAGTATTATTTTCATGTCTTCTATTACTGGTCCGTACTTCCATATCTCCAAAATGATTATGACCACAAAAATAACATCTCAAAAGAGTTATGAACTGATAAACAACAATCTCAAAGATTAAAGAATCTAAGTGAAGAAATCTATATAATTAAGGGTGGCAGCTCAGGGGCGAAAGCCTAGCATGGGCCGATCCCTATTGGTATAGAAGGGTGGCAGCTCAGCGGCGAAAGCCTAGCATGGGCTGATCCCAAGTTGTGTAATTATGAGGACCGCATCCCAGGGGTTAATACGCCTAGCATGGGTCATCCTCTTCTACCACTGATCAGCTGGTCACTTGTATCACATGCCCAACAAAGATTATAACATACAGAAAAGTAAAGAAAAGAATGTAACTTACTAGATCCCACAAGAGTAAGAAAAGGTGGTCTTCTCTCCTAATCTATGCACTCATACGTTGCTACTTGATTTCATTTGAGCTCTCGTATTACATATGCAATTGCCTTACATGTTAAGTATATTTTTTGTTCTGACGTCCCTTATTGGGGACACTGCATTTCATGCTGCAGGCACATGTACTCCAGCTAGTAGACCTCCTCTGTAGGAGCACACGACACTCTGCTACTTTTGGTGAGCTCCAAGTTGATTTGGAGCTTTATTCAGTCCTTGATAAAATTCATTTTGGTATTGTATCGTAGTTAAGGATAAGGCGGCTTCTGTCCCGACCTACTCTAGTCTTCTATCTTTTAGAGGCTTTGTAGACGTATGTTCATGGTTCAGTTGTATTGTAAGGAGTTGTGGCCTCAACTACCAAGTCTTGTATATAACTTTTGGATCTACTTATGTTGGTTGCATCGCTTCGTCCTAGGTGAACTTGTCACAATTGTTATAGTTATATGCATAGTAAGAACAGGTTACAGGTTGGTTCACTCGAGCCTTTAGGGCATCGACTGCCTGTCCGTCTTAATTGGTTTTGAGGCGTGACATGTACCGTATGTGTTCTAGAGGCATAGGCTACTACTTTCCCATCTTTCATAAGAACACACCCGAAGCCCAGTCGGGATGCATCATAATACACAACGAAGCCTTTGGTACCCTCCGGTAAAGTCAACATCGGAGCGGAAGTAAGCCTATCATTCAGGATTTGGAAACTTCTCTCACATGCCTACGACCACTCAAATTTCATACTCTTTTGGGTCAAAGTAGTCAAGGGAGATGCAATGGATGCAAAACCATCCACAAACCTCTATAATAACCCGCTAGACCCAAGAAACTACTAATGTCGATTGGAGTCAATAGTCTAGGCCAATTTTTCATCGCCTCGGTTTTCCTTGGATCAACCTCAACCCCTTCACTAGAGATGATATGACCAAGAAACATGAATGACCTCAACCAAAACTCACATTTGCTATACTTGGCAAATACTTGGTTCTCCTTAAGTACTTGTAACACCACCCTCAAATGGTCCAAGTGTTCACCCTCATTCTTCAAATATACCAAGATGTCGTCAATGAAGACAATTAAAAATGAATCTAGGTAACTTCGAAACACCCTATTCATGAGATCCATAAACGCCACCGGGGCATTAGTGAGACCAAAGGACATTACTAAGAACTCACAGTGACCATATCTAGTTCAAAATGCCATTTTTGGTATATCATCACCTCTCACTCTAAGTTGGTGATACCCCGATGTCAAGTCAATTTTAGAAAGGTAGCTTGCCCCTTGGAGTTGATTAATTAAGTCGTCAATCTGAGGGAGAGGACACTTGTTCTTAATAGTGACTTTATTGAGTTGGCAATAATCAATGCACATTCTAAGGAACCCATTCTTTTTCTTCACAAACAAAGCCGGAGCACCCCATGGAGAAATACTAGGTCTAATGAAGCCTTTGTCTAGTAAATCTTTGAGTTGAGCCTTCAACTTTTTCAATTCGGCCGGAGCCATCCGAAAAGGAGGACTTGAAATGGGATTGGTATCCAATAGCAAGTCAATACCAAAATCAATTTACCATTCGGGAGGGATTCCGAGAATATCACTAGGAAAATCCCCCGAAAATTCCCTTACTACAGGGACTAACTCAATTGGAGGATTTTCGGAGTTTAAATCTTTGACTCTTACAATGTAATATCGACACCCTTTTAAGATCATTTTACAAGACTTAAGACAAGAGATTATACGACCTCTAGGAATAGAATTCCCCCCTTCCTTCCACTCTAGAATGGGTTCATTTGGAAAATTTAACTTGACAATTCTTGTTCTACAATCAATGGAAGAAACACGATCATGCAACCAATCCGTCCCTAAAATGACATCAAAATAGACCATATCAAGTTCTACTAATTAAACATGAGTAACTCTATTGGGAAACATTATAGGACAATTTCTATATACCCTCTTTGCAACTACCGACTCACCTACCGGGGTAGTTACCATGAAAGTTTCATTTAGAATATCGGTCAAAATATCAAAATTTCTAGATATCAAGAGAGTAACAAAAGATAATGTAGCACCCTGATCAAATAAAGCATATACATGAATAGAGAAGACTTGTATTATACCGGTCACAACATTGGGAGAACTCTTTTGTTCACCCCGAGAGTGAAGTGCATAAAAGCGATTCTTCTTTGGAGGATCCACATTATAACCACTGGCTTTAGCTTGCCCACAACCTTTGTCTTTCCCCTTCAAATTTGGGCAATCCCTAACCATATGGCCACTCTTGCCACACCTAAATCAATTGTCCGTCCTAACAAGGCAATCAACATTATGCTTCTTGCCACACTTTTCAATAGTTGGCTTCTTATTTGGTGAGCTAGTACCTCTTTCCTTTTGAGACTTAAGGTTAGACACCGTATCATCATGAGCCTTGGGAAATTTTGGTAGGAACTTGATTCGAAAACCTCTTCTTGAACCTAGGCTTGTCTTGATTATCAAGCCTACCCTTTGAAGAACCACTATCATAAGACCTTACCCTCTTGGCATCCCTACTCTTTCTCTTAACCCTTGTCTCTTCCACTTGTTTAGCATGAACCATGAGATGAGAAATGTTCATATTATCGTGTAGCATAGCCAAAACACATTCTTCCATCAAGTGATCCGATATTCCCGTCACAAAGCGGCTCATTTCATCCCTAAGAAACATACTAGTAGAAAGTTAAGAAAAATAAGAAGAAAATTAAATAAATTATATCTGGAATATAAACAACTCAATATCACAAAAACTGATAACATAAAATTAGATCAATTAATAGATAATATATCTAAAATAGAATATAAATGTATTCAATATTTAAAAATACAATGAATAACGAGAATAACGAATATAAAGAAAAACTTACTGAAATAATTATAGCGAAAAGACAAGAATTAGTACATAGGCAAAATAGACTTAATAATAACATATTCGCAGGAATTTGTAAAAAATCTATAATAGCACAGAGAAAAACTATTTTTTATCTAGAAATACAAATAGAAAGTTTAGAATATAAACTTCAACACAATCTATAAATGAATAAGGAAGAATACGCGATAGATGAAAAAACATATGAAAACTATGATGGATTAAAAATAAAAATAATATTTTCTAATCTAGGAAGAAGATATAAGAAAATAGGTGGCAATCTAAATTTAATATTAGAAAAAGAAACGGTAAAACTAGAAGATAGTTTAACTGGTATGATAAGAATAACAAAAGAAAATGAAGAAATAGATAGAAAAACGGAAATCGAAAAAATAAAACAACAAGCAAAACAATTAGAAGAAGTAAAAAATACTAAAATAATAGAGCTAGAAAAAGAGCTAGCAATATTAAAAGAAATGTATGAAATTAAACAAAGAGAAAAAGAACAAAAAACAAAATTAGCAAATGAGATAATTAAATTCAAAGAAAAATTGCAATTAGAAGACGAATTAGAAGAAAAAGAAGAAAATAGCCAAGATAATCTACCCGAAATAAGAATTGATTAAATAAACAACGATGATCTAGAACAACATTCGGAAACAAGCGAAACATATACGAAAATTTTGAGCAAATATTGATAATGCAAGGAATTTAGAAATAAATACACGAGGCGTAGACATGGATGAAAAACCTAGCACATCAGGAGTAAAAAAACCCAAAAAATTAAAATCCCAAATATTATAATGAAAACTATGGACTATGATAGAGAAAAAATTATATGGGATAAAAGATTGAATAAAAAATGGACACCTAAACCAATAACTGAACAACATAATTTTCTAGATTTAGACCGTGTAGCAGATATAAATAAAACAATCCAATTATAGATAGGATATATATCAAGACAATTAATAGATAACAAAATAGTAATAACAGAGACACCAGTATATATAGAAAGAACTCTTATAGGAACAGTAAAATTATGGTTACAAAATTTATCAGATGAAAGTTTAAAAACTTTAAGAAGTAATAAAAAATCTAGTGGCGAATTAGCCACTACAACTATGGAAATATTATATAAATATGAAGTAGCTATAAGAAATGAATTTAGTAGTATGACAACAAAGGTAGAAGAACAAAATAAAGAAAAAAAATCATAAATCGGAAACTAATGACAAATTAGCAATATGTAATATGTGTTATATAAATGAATATACATGTGCATTTAGAGAATACTATTATAAAGGAACATATAGCACAAAAGAAAGTAAAGAAATAAGAAAATTATATTTTACAAAATTACCAGAACCTTTTAATTCTAAAGTAATAAAAAGTTGGAACGAAGCAGAATTAACAGATACCTTAGGAGCCAAAATAAAATTCTTGCAACGATGGTTTATGGAATTATGTGAAAAACATAAAGAAGAAATAAAAATGGAAAAAATATTAGTAAAAAACTTGGCAAGTTGCAAAAATAAAACAGCACCTCAATTTGATTGTACGGATAGGTATTATAAGAATAGAAATAATAAAAAATACAGATTAAAATATAAATATAAAAAACCGAGAAGAAGATACTATGTAAGAAACTACAAAACCAAAAGACCATATAGACCAAAAAGAAAACTAACAGAATGTACCTGTTATAATTGTGGAAAATTAGGACATATAGCTAGAGACTGTAAATTACCTAAAAATCCAAAGAAAAAACAAATATCAGAAATAATAATAAACGATGAAAAATATACGCAGATAGAGTACGTAGATTATGAATTAGAAAGTGAAGATAGCATATCTGATATATCAGAAAATGAAATGGATAACGATATAGAGATGAAATCAGATAATGAATTATACAATACAACAAATGACTGAAACAGATATACAAATAATAAATAAAGAAGAACATCAAGACGAAGAATCTTTAGAACAAAAAATAATATTTGATAATAATATATTGAACAAATAAAAAGAAAAGAATTAGATCTAAGCATAGCAAAAATATTCGAAATACCAACAATAAGAAACTGGTTCAAACGACAAAAAGAAAAATATTATGTAGTAAGTCAAAGAGAACATATCATAGATTGCAAATACACTAAAGAAAAGGCCAAATACCAATAATAAACAAACGAATAATAAATAAAGAAATACAACACATTAAGGCTAAAAATCCAATTAAATATGTACATTTAGGAGGAACAGAAATACTAATAAAAGCATGTTTTAGAGAAGGAATAGATACACCCATAAAAATATACTTAGCGGATGATAGAATCACTCAACCCATGGAAAAAAGTATAATAAGTGCAGTAAAAGGTAACCTCATATACCAAAAATTTAAATTTATAATAAGTGTTAACTACTCAGTAGCAATAAATGACAGGAACATAGATAAATCACTAGTATTATATTGGAAAATGTCGAGAATAGAACTAGCCCCGGGAAGTAAAATATTTACAGCTAAATGTAAAAACTTATATGTTTTAACAACAAAACATAAAATAACAGCAAAAAATAAAATAGATAAAATAAAAATAGAAGATCCTTTTGAAAGGATAGTCACAGTCATAGATAAAAATAATTATAGTTATAATGAGATTGATATAGAAGAAGACTTAGAAATAGTAAAAGAAAGATTAAGCACATCAAAAAGAATAAACTGTGAAATAATACAAATATCATAAAAAATGAGTACCTCAAGAAGAATAGATAAAACTCCACAAAAATTAATGGAAGATGAAATAAAACCACATCATTATTACATAATGGGAATAATGAACAACGAAAATATTTAATATTAATAGATACAGGACGAGAAGAAAACTATATTACAAGAGAATTAGTAACAGAAGATGAAATAATAACTACTGGCAATCATGCCCCGAACTACCAAAAGCATTAATGTATACTGAAGAAACTACAGAAAAGGAAATAATCATTGGAGGAGTACCAATAGTAATAAAATTTAAAATATACCAAGGAGATGAAAATATTATTTTAGGAATAAAATGGTTGGAAGATGAAGAAGTACCATGACCAAAAGATTGAGAAGCGCGAATTTGTAGTTAATGATTTGGTGCTTCTGTTTAGCTCTAGGTTGCGCTTGTTTCCGGGCAAACTCAAGCCCAAATGGACTGGTCCATTCTTTATCATAAAGTGTTCCCACATGGAGCGATTGAGTTGGAGAACAAGGAGGGTGCAAGGTTCACGGTAAACGGACAAAGAATCAAGATCTACCTGGGCATACAGAGAGTGCCCATGAAGTGGTTGAGGCATATCACCTTCATGAAGTCTGAGTAATCAAGGGTCTTGCGTCGTGCCGCGACGTTAAATCAAGCGCTTCTTGGGAGGCAAACCAATGTGTATCCTTTAGCCAACAATAAGTTTTTCTTCTCTTTGTAGGAATATTTGCACTATTTTGTTTCGTTTTATTTTACTCAATGTCATGTGTAATTTTCTTTTATAGTTTTTAGTCTGTTGGCTAGAGAGTAGTTTAGGGTCCATGTCTAAAAAGTGTCTAGAAAACACAAAAAGAATGTCTTAATGGGTGCTCAATGTGCATGGACCAAACCACAAGAATTCTGCAGAAATTGGTTTGGTGCACAGATCTACGAACCAATCGACGGGCTGTCGTTCCATCCAAGGACCGTCGATGGGGCCTGTAGATCCCAGGTATGTTTTAAAGTTTTGTCTAAGCTAGGGCACAACCGACGGACTAGTCAACGGACCGTCAATGGACCGTCAACGGGGTATCGTCAGTTCATAAATACCAGTGACCTGACCCGACCCGACCCGATATATAACAAAATAACTGTTCATTTACCCTCCCACCATCTTTTCAAATTCCCCTTAACCGTTTTCCTTACCTTTCTCCCTTAATTCCCCATTAACTCTCACATTAAATCACTTCCATATTCTTCAAATTTCCAAACCTCCCAAAGTCCCAGAATTTCCCAAACCCTAACCTCCCCAGTTTCTCCTCCATTTCCATTGTTTCTCCGGTCGGTGTTTGAAGGCGGGTACTTAGGTTGGTGTTGCGTGATCACAAACTCATTTCACCCCACTACAACTAATAGGTATTTCATTTTCCTTTGCTCAATAAATTCTCGTTCATTTGCTTGTGGAAACGAATAGATTGTATGTGGGTCTTGACTTAGGGACAAATTTGCATGTTAATCTTGTTAAAAATCGGGTTCTATGTCCCTTAAATGATAGAATGTGAATGGGTTGGGGGTGAAATCTTTATAAATTCACAATGCTTGTTGTTTTTTGTTGTTTTCTGACTTAGGGCTTGTTAGTCTCTTAAAATCCATGGTCGAAATTTGCACAATCAAAGCCGTAGGGATGACGAATTGGTCTTTTGTTTGTTATTGCATGTTGGGTGAACTAATGTGTGCTGGAAATTGTCTATTTGTGGGGTAAAACCAAGTCCCAAATCTTGTCTCTGACCAATAGAACGAGACCCCATCTACGGACCGTCGATTGATCGATGGACCATCGATGGGGTCGGTCGATGGTTATTCCTTGAATCTGTTTAACTATGGAACGATGGAAGTGGTGACTACGGTCCGTTGATTCATCGATAAACCGTTCTGCACGTCCGTCGTTCGTAACTGCAACCTTGATCTCTAAACAAATCTGAATTATTCTGAGTGTCAGACGACGGAAGTGGACTACGGTCCATCGATTGATCGATGAGCCGTTCTGCACGTCCGTCATTTCTAACTGAAAGTTCTATGGAAAGATGACTTCTGAAATTTTCCAAGTGTCCATTGACGGACACTATCGACGGACCGTCGATTCCTCGACGGGCTGTCAATAGTTCCCGTCTATCAGTTCTACAGTTCTGCACCAACATGTGTCCTGTGTTTCCAAATTTTGTTTTGTGTCTATTGTGTGTGTAGGATTGATTACAATGAAACTAGCAACTCCCTTTTGAGGTACTAATGGCCCCCAAACCGGATATTGTGTATTATAGGGGACAGTCCAAGTCCGTGGCACCATCTCGGTGGATAATTGGCTCATACGATGATGAGCGTGATCCAGAATACGTGCCTCCAGGCATCCAGACCCCGACACCAGCTGATAGAGCCACTCGGGGCATGCCCAAGAAGGTGGCGTCTGACGTAGTCACTGCCTCTCAGTTTGACGAGGAGCGCACACTGACCGGCACACCGTCTGGGTCTGCCTCAAGTTCTGAGGGAGCGTCAGGCTTCAAAAAGGCTTCCGGTTCTGAGTTGTCCCACTCTACAGGGTCGAATGAGGCCACTACCTCTGGTTCCAGATCACAGAGATCCACTCTCCCGAATGTGCCTTCCCACCATGCCTCGTTTGATGAGGCCCAGAGTTCGGAGTCTGCTCTGGTACCCCATCATGAGGTCCCTGCACCGGATGCTGATGAGCCCAACCGGTGGTGCATATATGGGCAGTACGAGGTTTACAGGGATGCCAAGATACTAAACGAAAAGGGGGTGATGACTCGGTTGCTGACAGTTAAGCGGCGGGTTCTTACAGAGAGCCTACACACAGTCCCTGCGGTGCACGACTTGTTTACCCGTCACCGACTTGAGTGGATGGCTAAGAGTGTGGGGCCTTACACTGAGGAGATGGTGGGAGAGGTCTACGCCTCTTATGTAGCGGCTCTCCGAGGTCCTTTGGATAGGCGGTCTAACCCCGCCAAACAGCCACCGCTCGCAGATGTCTAAGTTTGAGGTTGCCGGGTGGATATTTCTTCTCCTTCCATCCGCCGCTTCCCATATGGTAGGGACACTGATGCCGGGAGGGTTCCCCTCACCCTAGAGTTCAACTACATGTGGTATGTGGTAAAGAGTGGTCATTTTAAGCAGAGTAGGGAAGTGAGAGAGTCCACAAAGAGGTGGATTGCACAGCGACTCTCCATTGACAGTAAGGGATAAGACTCGGTATTGGACACCAGAGGCCTTATATAGAAAGCCAACCTCACTTTTGCAGCCAAGTTTTTCAGGGTATTAGTCCATCATCACCTATCCCCTACGTCTGCAGATAACATACTCACTTGGGATAGGGCGGTCTTGGTAGCAGCTTTGGTAGACGAATTGGAGGTTGATTTCGCCAAGTTGCTGATCTCCGTCATCCATGAGAGGGCTTTTAAGTCCTCTACCAACCCATTTGCATGTATGATCTTTCAGCTGTGCAGGGATGCTGGAGTTCCTATTTTCCACAGAGATGTCCTCCGTACTCCTATCGGGAAGTGGATATCGGTCTCATCAGGGATGAGGCCAATATGGCGGCACCACGACGAGGGCCCAAAGTTGATGTGCAGCCGCTAGGTGAAAATTTGGTGGATACGGCAGAGCAAGCCCAAGGGGCTGATCATGCTACTTCACAGCCTACCGATACCACCCCGGTTGAGTCTGCCCCGGGCACTAGTAGGGCACCGATTTCCTCCCGGTCTATGCCCCCATCAATAGCACTGGTCCCGATTGCTAGGGTCCAGAAGTTAGAGGCCCAGATGGACACTTTGCCGAGGCTGAGGACCGGATTGAGAAGAAGGTAGCTCAGCAGACGGAGAGGAGGATTCAGGTGGTCCACCAGCACCTCGATGCTTTTAAGTTGAGAGTCCTAGCACGCCCAGCCCCCACCATTGATTTGATGACTCTTCAGGCGGCTGTGGCGAGTCTGCGGGGTGATGTTGATGCCATACTAGATGTGAGGGTACCCGAGCCTAAGGCCGCACCTGCGGATCTTGAGAAGGATACATTGTTTGCTGCATTGTTCACTACTACCACTGCACTGCCACCTCGCCATGTGAGCGTGCCAAGAGGCACCGTTCCAGCCGCACAAGTGAGAGTGAGGATGATCGGGCTAGGAAGAAGGAGCGGACAAATATGGAGGTTGCGAGTAGAACCTCTTTGGTTGATGAGGAGGCCCGACATATGAGGGCTCGTGAGTTAACTGCTGGGGCGTCTAGCTCCATATTGGAGGTTGTTGAGAGGAGCACCACTGAGGGTGCAGATATCGCTGAGGGCACCACTGATGGTGGCTCTACTACTGAGGGAGCGGGTTTTGGGAAACTGGACACGCCTGCTTGTTGATCTTCGGCGCATCAGGTTTGCTTCACCTACCACCCTATCTTTATATTTCTTATGCATTGGGGACAATTGCATGTTTTTTTTGTTGGGGGTGGGGTAAATGGAAAGTGAGTGCTAGGGTAAAGTCTGAGTAGCCCAACTCACGATCTTCTCTTGGTGGTTTTCTTGCTTGTGTTCTTTTGCCCCAAGAGACTGATTACTTTAGTGTTGAACCGGTATGTGTAGTATCTTGTACAAAGTATGAATGTGAAATCTAAAGCATGATGTCTAAATATGAATGATATCCCGTCTAAAGAGAATGCTTGCATGATTAGGCATAATGAATGTTGAATATGTTGGCTCAAAGCATGACATAGAGATGCACCACTACATGACCCTCAATATAACACTCGAACTAGATGTCCGATAATCTGATAGGGTAATGAGGGGTCAAGAGAGTGTGAGGAAAGTTTATTGTTTTACTGTTGGTACCTAGCTAGAACTTTCCCGGTTAGTCCTGCAAAAATAAATTTGTGTTAGATATTTAGTAAAGGATCATAGGCCCTTGTTCAAATTAGCCAATCTTTAGCCTAAATAAAAGAAAATCAAATGAAATTGATCCCTTTTTGATCCAAATATTTTGAGCTTACAAGAGACCTTTCTTTTCTACCCCAACTCATGTTCCTTGGGTATAATATCTTGGCCCTGGTCCCTCCTTGGACATGTGCACCTCAACTTAGGCCAAAAGCATAAGTTGAGGGTGGCTAATGTAGAAAATGACCTCATCTTGGCCCCTGACCCAACCTTGGGTTTTGTGTATCTCGACTCATGTCAAAGCCATAAGTTGAGGGTGTCTATTATGAGTAATGTTCCGAAAAGTGGGGATAAAAAAATGAAGAGGAAAAAGAAAAAAAAAGTGTGTAAGAGAAATGACTCAGTCAAAGCCATTATCAAATAAATAATAATAATAAAATAAATAAAATAAAAGAGAAAAAGAGTGTTTAAGAAAAAGAAGTAAGAGTCATTTCCACAAAAGGAGAAAGAAAGGAGAAAACAAAGCAAAGAGCACAATAAAAGGAAGAGTAGGGCATAATAGATGATGAAAGAGGTAGGACGCTTAGTCGTAATGTCAAGAAGGGCAACAAGTCACTAAATGTACCCATATGTACCATCCTTGACCCTGAGCCTATGTTACAAGCCAAGAATGTCCTATCGTGATCCTAAGAGTCTAATAAGGTGAACTTAAGCAGTGAAAATAAGGGAAAGCCTATGGCGACAAGTACAAACTAGGTGTGAAGTTGTTTTGAGTGCGAGTGTTGAATAATGATCCTTATACTCAAATTTGAAATCATTGTACAAAAAAGGAGGATATTGTTTAAGTGAGGGCAGTAGTTACAATATTGGAAAGTTGGTACCTTGGTGATAGATAAAAGAATAGAGGTGTGGGTGCGTGGTGAGTCTGTGTCATGGTCTGATCCACATGAAGGAGATTAGTGAGCCTAAGAGTAAAATCATGCAATAAAGCAATGAAAAAAGTCAGGATTTATAGCCATGTGATTGCGAAAGCTTAAAAGAGGATACTTTTGTACAAAAGTGTTTTGGTGAGTCATAGTGCGTCGCTTGAGGATAAATAACAAATTTAAGTTGAGGATGTTGATGTACCGTGGTTTCACGGTACTTTCAATGCTTTTTCATAAATTTTAGTGTGTGTCTACGGCCTTTTTGTAGTAATTTTAATGTGCTTTTATCTATGTTTTGCAGGAAAGTTGTCCGAAATTGAAATGCAGAAGGCTGTGAAGAATCAGTGCAGAAGTGACCCACGAAGCCATAGACGGACCATAGGTGGTGACCGTCGATTGGATGTTCATGCATCTGGAAGCAACTCGGGGAATTCTGACCAAGTGTGGGGCTACAAAAGGATCGAAGGTCCATCGGTGGATGGACGGACCGTCCTGGCAAATCGTCGATCAGATTAGAGAGATGTCCAGTACCCCGTCTTGAAGAAAAGCTAAGTATGGAACGACGAGAAGCATTAACGGCCCATAAGTGAATCGACGGACCGTGTTGTTGGTCCTTCGATTGGATCAGAGAAGATGCAAAAGTGAAGGCTGAAGAAAAAGCTAAGTCTGGACCGACGGAGGCAGTTGACGATCTGTCGTTCCATCGACGGACTGTCAGTGGGGTCGTCGATTGAAGCCGCGTTTTTTGGACAAACTTTCCTTATTTGTTTTCCTTTTATTTTAGGACAGTGTCTTTATAAATGGGATGTAAAACCTCGTTTTTGGGGTTGGATTCTTTATTATTTTTCATACTTTTGTTCTTGGAGATTTGACTTTGCAACTTGGGCAACCAATTCAAGTTTCCGGAATCGATTTTCACGTGAATTTTGTTGTTTGAAGTATAATTTCTGGATTTTCTTCAAACTTGTCAAAGTAAGTTCATGAATTATTGTTTATCAACTATGAATTGTGTTCTTCTATGCATGATTAACTAAATCCACAACTAGGGTTGTGGAAACCATGGGTGATAAACCAAGTAAAACTAGCTAAATAACCATTATCGAATAGGATCTTGCATTCATTGATAATTCTTTCACTTAGAAATCTTTTTAACGAGTGCACGCATTAGAACTCGCCCTATTTCTACTTGCCGGACAAAGGGGGTAGTGAATAAGAAAAGAATTATCAACATAGATTTAGTGAGACACTATCTAATAGGCTAGTTTCTATTGGTGCGAAGTAAAACCTACGCCATACATTGAATATGATGCTTAATATGAGGTAAAGGTAAGGGTTAGTAATTTAGACACATGTAGCCAGACCAAAGTACGGGGTGAAATTCTCTAAATGCCGGACCAATGATTTAGAGATACCTAACTTATCACTTTGCATGCAAGACACTAGGAAAAATTGTTATAGCTAGGATTCCCGTGTTATAAACCTATGGGGAACACTTAGATAATATATTCATGAAGTAATGTCGTATGATTAGGGTGTTATTTACATGAGATAATAAATATTGTAATGCCTGCTTGTGTTCAAGAAAATTAAATTTTGATAAGTTATTCATTGAATTGTTTCATATGCTAATCAAAGGTTAAAATTTTGCTTGTTTAACATGATAGATTACTGTAATATATTCATGAAGTAATTGACCTGACTAGTGATAATATTATGATAAGTATCTAGTGAAAGTTTGAATTATGCCAACAAATTGGCTAGCAAAACTATGTCCAAAATATTTTTTCCAAAAATATGAACTCATAACATAGGGTATGTCAATCATTGGGACAAGTCCCAACACACCCTATTCAAACAAATTGTGATCATAATAGCATTGAATAAGTCGTTATAACCTTCATAAAGAATGGTACAAGACTATCAATTAATGTTGAACAAGATAAGGTGAGTAATGAAATAACTAAAAGCTTAAGTTATGAAATTGACCTAATATTTTGTGTTAAGGGAAGTGAGACAGACCTCACTTGCACATAAACAATTATGTCAAAAATACTCACATAAGAGGGTGTTAGAAGTCGTGAGACAAGTCTCACTCGCACCATGATGATAATGTAAGATTTAAGTTCATATTCATCAAGTTAAAACAATAATGGAAGTTGCTTCTAGTATGAGGTATACTTAGCAAACTTCCATAATGTTTGATTCAACTCTAAAAGTTGTAAAGTAAAATAAATCTGAGCTAAGCACCGATATACTAGCAATGAGCTTGTGCCAACACATGTAAGTCTCATGAGATGAGATCACCACCCAGGTGGACCAGGGTCTCCGAAGATTCCTAGTATTTGAACTATGTTGCCAGCATAGGGACTAGCTAGTGCATGACTCCACCTAAGAATGCTAGGTAGTATTCTATTTCACTTCGGCCAGTGATACCACCTCTTTTTGGTGTGGGGAAGACATTGGATTTCATGTTTAGCTCACATGATCTATGTCTGTTAAAAGCTCAAGAGAGTATTCAGTTTCACTTCAGCCGTGAACCACCTCTTTTCAGTGTGGGGAAGATACTAAACTTGGCTTCAATTTATCCGGTGAACCACTTCTTTTCGGTGTGGGGAAGATACTGAGCTTGGTTTCACTTTAACCAGTGATCCACCACTTTTCGGTGTGGGGAAGACACTGGATTTCATGTCAGCTCACATGATCTATATCAGTTAATGCTAAAGATTTCTTTAAAGAAAGTAAGAAAGAAAGAAAGTAGCCAATTTGAAGTGAACAATAGATCAAAGAAGAAGAAGCGTATGTTCAAAGTGAACTAAGTAAGCAAGAGCTTAAGAATGTCAATCATCAATGTTTGATAAGAATGGAGTTTTAACAAGTTAGTGGTTTATGCCAATATTGGAGTATGAATTTATGCCCCAAGATCTATATATTATGCAAACAACCAAGTAATGGGCATAGCCAATAAAGATTGGCTTATAAATACATTCATACCCAATTTAACAAGAATGAAATATCTAACTTGTGAGTAAGGTAGCCAAATCATTTCCTTAGTCTTTTGGATTACTTACTCGATTCATTGTAGGTATGGGACTACAATGAATCATTGCACTTGTAAGTAAAACATAGGATCAAAGGAGATCATTGAACTACACAACAACAAGAAGAAAAAGACTGAAAAATAAACTAAGGCATGGGAGAAGAAGCTATCGGCCTAAGGGAGCAAAATTATTAAGTATTGTTTAAGTTGTTCTAAAATTATGTTCATGATTCCAAGGTCTTATGTTCATATATAAAATGAGTTGTATGCTTTAAATGCACAAAACAATGTCATATTTCATAGCATGATTCACGAATAACAAATTAGGAAAGTATAGTGACTTCACTTTCCAGAAACGACATGTTGCTTTAGGAAGAGCTTTCCTTGATCATGCATAGTCCTTATATGTTTATGTGCATACACCCATACTTAGTACAAGTGTGTACTAACCCCTATACTATTAATATTTTTATAGGTGCAGGTTCTTGAGAAGATTGAAGATTCGACGAAGCAGTTTAGATTAGCGATCTCCAGACTTTGGTAGGTCCTCTTGAGTTCGAGGATGCTACACTTTTTTTATTCTAGCTTAGTACATTAGACATAGCTAGTGGATGTTGTCCCTAGCGTTTCATTTCAAACATTTGTTCAAGCGTTTGTAATAAGGCCGATTTGGCAAACTATTATTGTTATTATGATTCTTTATTTCAATTGTTTAATCTATTGATAGATCGTTGCTTTAGTTTGAGCTTATTAGAATATCACTCTTATGCAGTATCATATGAAGTCTAAATACACTTCAAGAAGTATTAAAAAGTTTTAAATTTTCCATAAATTTAACTGTATGATTGTGATGAAAGCTAAGAAGAGGCTTGTTTGCGACCTCTGAGAGGTTAACGACGCCGGTCTCATCTAGGGTCTAGATTCCTGGTATGACACATGCTTTGATAGTTGAGTAAACTTGAGGCTATAGTCCTTCACGCTCATACCCCCTTGACGAAGATCGATAAATCCTTGCATTTTCCTCTCCCTTAGTTCCAAGGGAAAGAACCTATCAAGGAAAGTCATTTTAAAAGCTTCCCAAGTAATCCGACCTTCTATAACCGACCACTCATCCTTCCATTGTTCATACAACACTTGAGCCACATCCTTAAGTTGGTAAGCGGCTAGTTCCGCCTTTTATTGAGAAAAAACACCCATAGCAAGGACCTTGAACACTTTATCAATGAACCTTTTTGGGTCCTCCTCCACCTTAGAACCATAGAAAGTAGGGGGATTCATTCTTGTGAAGTCCCTAATCCTTGAAGAGATTGTATTGACATTGAGGTTCACTTGCACCCTTGTATCACTAGCAACTTGGGTAGCCAACACTTGAGTCAAGCTATGAATAGCCGACCTTATCTCAACATTAGACTAGCCCCTTCTTCAATAGGAACTTGAGGGTTTTGAGGAGCTTGAGGGGGAACCGCCTCATTCTAGTTCTCCTCTACGAACCTTCGAGCATTGTTCCTTCTTGTATTCATTGACTATAAGCACAATAAAAGGATTAAAAGAAAGGACTAGATAGAGTTAAGCCTCTTAGGCGCGACTAAGGAATAACAAGAGAGTGAAAGTTCCTAAGCATCACATAGTCTCTCATTCATAAGTGTGGCGCGCTTCACAATTATGAATAAGACACTACATAGACGTGAATTAATGAGACATCAATCCTAAGAAGATTTAACCTCATGCTCTGATACAAAGTTTGTAATGACCCAAAGTACACCCTAGTCGTTACCGGCGTCGTCATCCTCGAAGAGGACTAAGACAAGCCTCTTAGCATCATCATAGCATATCATAGGTCAAAAATGCGGAAAAATTAAAACATTTGCTTATATAACAAGGAGGTTTACATAGACCTCTACATAGGAAGCATACATAGGCTTCTTGCAATAGACCATAACAAAACATAGGAATTTAGTCTAATACTTTTGCTCATACCAACCATCTAAACGAAGTCAAACAATCCGGGCAAAGCACTTATACAAATCCATAATTGCCACATAGGGCTTACATCAATATCTTCAACAAAAGGAAAGAAATGAATGTCTACTAGACACTACAAGTACTACTAAGATAGAGTGTTCGGCAGCATCCTCTAACTAGAGGGCATACCCAAAACTTGGAGAGTCTAGTCCAAGCCTTCATTCTTTAGCCTCAATAATACTTCAACGGTCCGAACCTACAATGTTTGGGAAAAAGGGAAGAAATATGGGTTAGTACAAACCACATGTACTAAGTATGGTCCCTATGCATAAACATCATTAATGCATGAGAAAAGGGACAATTTAGTCAAAACTATGCACAATGACCAATAATTCAATATACACAATAAAGAAAATCATAATCATATCAACATGTAAGTAACTCAAGCAACACTTGTGCAATGCCAAGAATAAAGCCCCATAACCCTATCCAAAGCTACGTATCACATTAAGAAATCCACTTCATACTTACAACGAATTATCATATATAACATGTAGTAACATTTAAGACAACCCTTATAGAAGTTCACATACATAACTTGTTCATACTTTTACTTTAGGGAAATAAGTACCATAACCGACATGAGACCATGTGAGCTACATGGAATCTAGTGTTCTACTCCCACACCGAAAAGACAGGGTTTACACTTGTCTAAGGTGCAACCATTCGTACGTAGCTATCTAGGTGGATCCACTAAGCTAGAGTCCAATGCGGGCACATAGTTAAGGGACAAGGAGATTGCATCTAGAAACCTTGACTTACTAACGTGAGGGTTTCCATCTCGTGAGACAACACATATATTTGGAATCCGGACTTACTAACGTGCAGAAGCCCATGTGGGAGGTCGGACTTACTAACGTGAGACCTCCATCTCATTTACATGCCATTTCGGTGCTAAGCGATTATTCCATTTAGTAATCATATAACATCATACAAGTTCACATTAGTCTATTTAAGACCTTTAAGTAAACATCTTATCATAATATCTCATAGGTGATCAGAAGTGAGAACTATCCTTTCACTTTAGACACAGCATTATAATCATGAGAAACTACACTAAATCATATAATGATCACATCATAAAATAATTACATACTTCATATCCAATTCATAGATCTAGGGTTAGGTATGAGGGATTCTTGTCACCAACATCACAACAACACAATTGGCTATAGCATCATTATCACATAAGTAGATTTCACCTTGCATAATTGAGATCAAAGGATAATCAAGATCATACCTCATTTCCCTTCATGGGACTTCAAACTTCAATACCCAAGAAATCATAATCAACATATGAAATAGTATAATTCATGAAGTATTAATATAACTAAAATCAAAGTAAACAAGTGACATGTTCATCACCCTCAACAATTCACCTTAATCAATCCAAGAAATTAGGGATTTAGGGAAAAGACATGGGTCTTGGAAAACTCATAGGAATTCATCAATTAACCATTAATTCATACTTAAATAACATTAATTCATCATAATTCATCACAATTAACTCACAATTTCGTTTTAGAAAGAAAACCTATATGAGGAGAAAAACCCTTATTTGGGGGGATTTAGAAATCATATTTTGAAGGACCTCTTGGGGAAAGGAATCCCAAGAATGAAAGAAACCATACCTTATGGAGGAGAAAGCCATGAAATTGAGTTGAAAAACTTGAAGGCTTGATCTTCTTCTTGGAGCTCTAATGGTCTTCAATGGAGGTTTGGAGGAAGAAAGAATTTGGGAGAGAGAGGGTGATTTTTGATTTCAACTTGTGGGACTTGATTTGAGTGATTAAATTGACCTAAAACTGACCCTAATACATTATATAGTCACCCATTAAATTACCCAAAAGACCCCTCACGTTTATTTGGGAAGTCAAAACACCCAAAAAATGACTTTTACGATATCTGGGAAGTAGGTGCGCGTTGCGGGGTTAATTCCCCAATTTATTTTTGAATTTTGAGCTGAGGCAGTGAGGTCCGTGTCAGCTCCGCGTCGCACAGTAGCCCCCCAATTCTTGACTTTCGCAAACTGCTTTGGCAGCCTGCCTACCAATGTTGGGGTCCTTCCCAAGGACCCTTACAATGGTCCTTGGGGTGTCGTTTTCGAAAGTTTAGACTCTCTATAGTACACTCTACCTAAACAAAGTATTTTTACAAGTTTTCGAATCCATATGACCCTCCGAAACTTTCACCAAACATAGGGACATCAACATAGTTGAATTTCGCTAGTTTCTGAACGTTAAGGCTTTTCTTTAATCCTATTTCTCCGAAACTTCTCAAAAAAGATATTTATACTTATTTAGGTCTAAAATGATCATTATTAAACATATTAAGATCTATAGGTCATGGAATTTACGAGGTGTAACACTATCAATCCTAATACAAGGCATACTCCAAAACAACATCATGACTTAAACATAATTAACCATAATTTGAAGTAAAGGATAAGGATCACAAGACTTACCAAGTCTCCTTCATAATTCATCATCAAGGTCTTACCATCAACCCTTAATTCAACCCAATTAGGGTATGACATCATCATAATTCAATGAACAACATGATAACAAGGCTAGAAGAATCACTACATCATAATTCAATACTACACATAACTTTAGACAAGATACTTAGGTCAATTCACAACATACTTCATAACCTAGATCAACTTCTCAGGAACTAGCATGAAAGGACTATAAGTCACCCTAATTAATTCATGATTAGCATAACAACATAATCTAGTAGTTTTTCAACTAATAATCAAGTCAATTAAACCAATATAACCAAATTCATATCAAGATCATAACCTAGGATTAAGAGGTAAAGGTCATCTTCTACAAACTAGACCAAACCATAAATATATAGCATAATTAGGATAAAATACATGTTAATCTATTCATAATATCCAAAATAAATCCTAAACAAATCAATACATAACATCAATTTTGATATTGAATGAAACCCACTTGAAAACTCAACTTTTGAAATTAATTTGACGGAACCCTTTGAGGAAAGGTTTCTCAAAGGTGAATTAGATCCCATACCTTACTAATTCATTAGGATTTTTGGTGAAACTTTACACTTTGCAGCCCTTAAACCCTCCCCTAGCTTGGTCTTCAATTGAGTTCTTCACTAGAGAGACAAGGAAGAGAGAAGGAAGAGAGTTTGGGTTTGTGAGTTGTGAGAGTTTAGATTAGTTTAGTGCGGTTGGGGCCTTTATATGGGGTGTTAATTAACTTTATTAGGCTTTCCTTAAACCCTAACTAATTATGTAATCCCTTAATTAACTAATTGAGACTAATTAAAAATGTGCAGAAAAGTCACGCCCTCACAGACGAGACCTCGACCAACGGTCCATCTGTGAGTCGACGGTCCCTACCCCCTTCCGTGCTGCACATTCGTAGGTAAGTGCAGAGACTGGTCCAAATGGACCATTAGACAAAATGTCTAAGTGTTGGTCGACGGATGGCATCGACGCCCCGTCGATCCACACATGCCTCGTCGACTCCCTTCGTGGGTGCACACTGCCCAGGCAGTGTTTGACTCCAACATTCAAGGGGCCTCCTCAAGGGCCCTTGGTTGGTCCTTGGGGATTCTGTAACGGCCTGTATTTTTGTATGTGGTAGTTCTATTCATGTTATACTTGACTTATACTTATAGTGTAGGTGAGGGATCATGTTTCTTACATGATTAGTGTTGGTTTAAACTAGCTTGGAAGGTGATGTAATGCCTTGCATGTTTTAGCATATGTATTGCAAGTTAACTCTGATGGAAAGTATTTAAGTAATTATAGTAAGGTGGTAATTGAGCTAGCAGCTGCATCACCTACTTGATCTATATTATAGTTAAAGGGCCCAAGTTTGATTGACCAGATTTAGGCTTATATTTGGGGGCTCATTTGAAGCCCAAACCTATTAAAGAAAATTGTGAATGAAAGAAGGCCCAGCAGCCAAATCTGCCAATTGGCCCATTATGGATAAAGCCCAAGTGAAACTAGGTAAGTGAATGACCTCCTAAGATTTGTTTTAACATGTTATTGGGCCAAGTGTGTACCACCTACTTGCATTAATCTGTCCCAAGTGGAATAAAAGAACAAAGGGAAAATGGACAGCCAAGGTCCAATAATATTAAGTCCAAAAAGGCCCAAGTTAAAAGGACAAGCAGTGGGGCACCTACTTGACATTATATGGCCCAAAATTGGTACAAGAATGTCGGCCATAACACCAGCCTTTTTTCAAAGGATAAGGATCAATTCTATTTTCTCCATGTTGGATCTTGCAAAATGTCAGATTTCCTAAGTTTCTTTGCTTTCTTTGGTCTCATCTTGGCTTCATTAGCAGCCCTAAGACACCTTAGAGTTCTTGAGTCTGCTATTTTCATAAGAGTTTGGAAGGAGATTTGAATTCTTGAAGTACAAAGTGTAGAGGAATATTTTTCAGAAGTAAGGTAAGACTTCAACCTATTTGTTGTTCCTCTCTTGGATAATGTTTGGAGTGGAGAATTTTGTATATTG